>OY282587.1:42798667-43071250 GCA_958298965.1 Chrysolina haemoptera
TTATGCTCATTCCAAAAATGTATGATTTTTATATGCTCAGATATAAGATTTAGGCAGAAAAAAGGTGTTTAAGATAAAACATTAAATTTTCTGAGGTTTTTTATTTTCATTTTTCGAATTTAAATTTTTTGGCCTCGGACGTATTTTGACGTGCTGATTCCGAATCTTTGAACGAAAATGTCGAAAACCCATCAAAAATATTTTTCGCGCCAAAAAAACCATTTGAAATCTAATTCAGAGCTGACCAACTCGAGACCGGTTAGAGATAGACGAAATCTGCGAACGTCAGTCGATTCAGAATGGTCGAATGGTATGTATTGTGAATTTCAGTTTATCGAAAAAAATAAAATTTACCTGAAAAAGTTGCAAGGGGTTACCCCTAAAAATCATCAAAAATACCAAGTCATCACATCGACTTGAAATTCGCACTGTATACGTAAAATTTTATGCTCATTCCAAAAATGTATTATTTTTATATGCTCAGTATATAAGATTTAGCAGAAAAAAGGTGTTTAAGATAAAACATTAAATTTTCTGAGGTTTTTATTTTTCATTTTTCGAATTTAATGTGTTTGTCCTCGGACGAATTTTGACGTGCTGATTCCGAATCTTTGAACGAAATGTCAAAAACCCATCAGAAATATTTTTCGCGCCAAAAAAACCATTTGAAATCTAATTCAGAGAGCTGACCAACTCGAGATCGGTTAGAGATAGACGAAATCTGCGAACGCCAGTCGATTCAGAATGGTCGAATGGGTATGTATTGTGAATTTCAGTTTATCGAAAAAAATAAAATTTACCTGAAAAAAGTTGCAAGGGGTTACCCCTAAAAATCATCAAAAATACCAAGTCATCACATCGACTTGAAATTCGCACTGTATACGTAAAATTTTATGCTCATTCCAAAAATGTATGATTTTTATATGCTCAGATATAAGATTTAGCAGAAAAAAGGTGTTTAAGATAAAACATTAAATTTTCTGAGGTTTTTTATTTTTAATTTTTCGAATTTAAAATGTTTGTCCTCGGACGTATTTTGACGTGCTGATTCCGAATCTTTGAACGAAAATGTCGAAAACCCATCAGAAATATTTTTCGCGCCAAAAAAACTATTTGAAATCTAATTCAGAGCTGACCAACTCGAGACCGGTTAGAGATAGACGAAATCTGCGAACGACAGTCGATTCAGAATGGTCGAATGGGTATGTATTGTGAATTTCAGTTAATCGAAAAAAATAAAATTTACCTGAAAAAAGTTGCAAGGGGTTACCCCTAAAAATCATTAAAAATACCAAGTCGTCACATCGACTTGAAATTCGCACTGTATACGTAAAATTTTATGCTCATTCCAAAAATGTATGATTTTTATATGCTCAGATATAAGATTTAGCAGAAAAAAGGTGTTTAAGATAAAACATAAATTTTCTGAGGTTTTTTATTTTCCATTTTTCGAATTTAAATTTTTTGGCCTCGGACGTATTTTGACGTGCTGATTCCGAATCTTTGAACGAAAATGTCGAAAACCCATCAAAAATATTTTTCGCGCCAAAAAAACCATTTGAAATCTAATTCAGAGCTGACCAACTCGAGACCGGTTAGAGATAGACGAAATCTGCGAACGCCAGTCGATTCAGAATGGTCGAATCGGTATGTATTGTGAATTTCAGTTGATCGAAAAAAAAAAATTTACCTGAAAAAAGTTGCAAGGGGTTACCCCTAAAAATCATCAAAAATACCAAGTCGTCACATCGACTTGAAATTCGCACTGTATACGTAAAATTTTATGCTCATTCCAAAAATGTATGATTTTTATATGCTCAGATATAAGATTTAGCAGAAAAAAGGTGTTTAAGATAAAACATTAAATTTTCTGAGGTTTTTTATTTTCCATTTTTCGAATTTAAATTTTTTGGCCTCGGACGTATTTTGACGTGCTGATTCCGAATCTTTGAACGAAAATGTCGAAAACCCATCAAAAATATTTTTCGCGCCAAAAAAACCATTTGAAATCTAATTCAGAGCTGACCAACTCGAGACCGGTCAGAGATAGACGAAATCTGCGAACGCCAGTCGATTCAGAATGGTCGAATGGGTATGTATTGTGAATTTCAGTTTATCGAAAAAAATAAAATTTACCTGAAAAAAGTTGCAAGGGGTTACCCCTAAAAATCATCAAAAATACCAAGTCATCACATCGACTTGAAATTCGCACTGTATACGTAAAATTTTATGCTCATTCCAAAAATGTATGATTTTTATATGCTCAGATATAAGATTTAGCAGAAAAAAGGTGTTTAAGATAAAACATTAAATTTTCTGAGGTTTTTTATTTTTAATTTTTCGAATTTAAAATGTTTGTCCTCGGACGTATTTTGACGTGCTGATTCCGAATCTTTGAACGAAAATGTCGAAAACCCATCAGAAATATTTTTCGCGCCAAAAAAACTATTTGAAATCTAATTCAGAGCTGACCAACTCGAGACCGGTTAGAGATAGACGAAATCTGCGAACGCCAGTCGATTCAGAATGGTCGAATCGGTATGTATTGTGAATTTCAGTTGATCGAAAAAAAAAAATTTACCTGAAAAAAGTTGCAAGGGGTTACCCCTAAAAATCATCAAAAATACCAAGTCATCACATCGACTTGAAATTCGCACTGTATACGTAAAATTTTATGCTCATTCCAAAAATGTATGATTTTTATATGCTCAGATATAAGATTTAGCAGAAAAAAGGTGTTTAAGATAAAACATTAAATTTTCTGAGGTTTTTTATTTTTAATTTTTCGAATTTAAAATGTTTGTCCTCGGACGTATTTTGACGTGCTGATTCCGAATCTTTGAACGAAAATGTCGAAAACCCATCAGAAATATTTTTCGCGCCAAAAAAACTATTTGAAATCTAATTCAGAGCTGACCAACTCGAGACCGGTTAGAGATAGACGAAATCTGCGAACGCCAGTCGATTCAGAATGGTCGAATCGGTATGTATTGTGAATTTCAGTTGATCGAAAAAAAAAAATTTACCTGAAAAAAGTTGCAAGGGGTTACCCCTAAAAATCATCAAAAATACCAAGTCATCACATCGACTTGAAATTCGCACTGTATACGTAAAATTTTATGCTCATTCCAAAAATGTATGATTTTTATATGCTCAGATATAAGATTTAGCAGAAAAAAGGTGTTTAAGATAAAACATTAAATTTTCTGAGGTTTTTTATTTTTAATTTTTCGAATTTAAAATGTTTGTCCTCGGACGTATTTTGACGTGCTGATTCCGAATCTTTGAACGAAAATGTCGAAAACCCATCAGAAATATTTTTCGCGCCAAAAAAACTATTTGAAATCTAATTCAGAGCTGACCAACTCGAGACCGGTTAGAGATAGACGAAATCTGCGAACGCCAGTCGATTCAGAATGGTCGAATCGGTATGTATTGTGAATTTCAGTTGATCGAAAAAAAAAAATTTACCTGAAAAAAGTTGCAAGGGGTTACCCCTAAAAATCATCAAAAATACCAAGTCGTCACATCGACTTGAAATTCGCACTGTATACGTAAAATTTTATGCTCATTCCAAAAATGTATGATTTTTATATGCTCAGATATAAGATTTAGCAGAAAAAAGGTGTTTAAGATAAAACATTAAATTTTCTGAGGTTTTTTATTTTCCATTTTTCGAATTTAAATTTTTTGGCCTCGGACGTATTTTGACGTGCTGATTCCGAATCTTTGAACGAAAATGTCGAAAACCCATCAAAAATATTTTTCGCGCCAAAAAAACCATTTGAAATCTAATTCAGAGCTGACCAACTCGAGACCGGTCAGAGATAGACGAAATCTGCGAACGCCAGTCGATTCAGAATGGTCGAATGGGTATGTATTGTGAATTTCAGTTTATCGAAAAAAATAAAATTTACCTGAAAAAAGTTGCAAGGGGTTACCCCTAAAAATCATCAAAAATACCAAGTCATCACATCGACTTGAAATTCGCACTGTATACGTAAAATTTTATGCTCATTCCAAAAATGTATGATTTTTATATGCTCAGATATAAGATTTAGCAGAAAAAAGGTGTTTAAGATAAAACATTAAATTTTCTGAGGTTTTTTATTTTTCATTTTTCGAATTTAATGTGTTTGTCCTCGGACGAATTTTGACGTGCTGATTCCGAATCTTTGAACGAAAATGTCAAAAACCCATCAGAAATATTTTTCGCGCCAAAAAAACCATTTGAAATCTAATTCAGAGAGCTGACCAACTCGAGATCGGTTAGAGATAGACGAAATCTGCGAACGCCAGTCGATTCAGAATGGTCGAATGGGTATGTATTCTGAATTTCAGTTGATCGAAAAAAAAAAATTTACCTGAAAAAAGTTGCAAGGGGTTACCCCTAAAAATCATCAAAAATACCAAGTCGTCACATCGACTTGAAATTCGCACTGTATACGTAAAATTTTATGCTCATTCCAAAAATGTATGATTTTTATATGCTCAGATATAAGATTTAGCAGAAAAAAGGTGTTTAAGATAAAACATTAAATTTTCTGAGGTTTTTTATTTTCCATTTTTCGAATTTAAATTTTTTGGCCTCGGACGTATTTTGACGTGCTGATTCCGAATCTTTGAACGAAAATGTCGAAAACCCATCAAAAATATTTTTCGCGCCAAAAAAACCATTTGAAATCTAATTCAGAGCTGACCAACTCGAGACCGGTCAGAGATAGACGAAATCTGCGAACGCCAGTCGATTCAGAATGGTCGAATGGGTATGTATTGTGAATTTCAGTTTATCGAAAAAAATAAAATTTACCTGAAAAAAGTTGCAAGGGGTTACCCCTAAAAATCATCAAAAATACCAAGTCATCACATCGACTTGAAATTCGCACTGTATACGTAAAATTTTATGCTCATTCCAAAAATGTATGATTTTTATATGCTCAGATATAAGATTTAGCAGAAAAAAGGTGTTTAAGATAAAACATTAAATTTTCTGAGGTTTTTTATTTTTCATTTTTCGAATTTAATGTGTTTGTCCTCGGACGAATTTTGACGTGCTGATTCCGAATCTTTGAACGAAAATGTCAAAAACCCATCAGAAATATTTTTCGCGCCAAAAAAACCATTTGAAATCTAATTCAGAGAGCTGACCAACTCGAGATCGGTTAGAGATAGACGAAATCTGCGAACGCCAGTCGATTCAGAATGGTCGAATGGGTATGTATTCTGAATTTCAGTTGATCGAAAAAAAAAAATTTACCTGAAAAAAGTTGCAAGGGGTTACCCCTAAAAATCATCAAAAATACCAAGTCGTCACATCGACTTGAAATTCGCACTGTATACGTAAAATTTTATGCTCATTCCAAAAATGTATGATTTTTATATGCTCAGATATAAGATTTAGCAGAAAAAAGGTGTTTAAGATAAAACATTAAATTTTCTGAGGTTTTTTATTTTTCATTTTTCGAATTTAATGTGTTTGTCCTCGGACGTATTTTGACGTGCTGATTCCGAATCTTTGAACGAAAATGTCAAAAACCCATCAGAAATATTTTTCGCGCCAAAAAAAACCATTTGAAATCTAATTCAGAGCTGACCAACTCGAGACCGGTTAGAGATAGACGAAATCTGCGAACGCCAGTCGATTCAGAATGGTCGAATGGGTATGTATTGTGAATTTCAGTTTATCGAAAAAAATAAAATTTACCTGAAAAAAGTTGCAAGGGGTTACCCCTAAAAATCATCAAAAATACCAAGTCATCACATCGACTTGAAATTCGCACTGTATACGTAAAATTTTATGCTCATTCCAAAAATGTATGATTTTTATATGCTCAGATATAAGATTTAGCAGAAAAAAGGTGTTTAAGATAAAACATTAAATTTTCTGAGGTTTTTTATTTTTAATTTTTCGAATTTAAAATGTTTGTCCTCGGACGTATTTTGACGTGCTGATTCCGAATCTTTGAACGAAAATGTCGAAAACCCATCAGAAATATTTTTCGCGCCAAAAAAAACCATTTGAAATCTAATTCAGAGCTGACCAACTCGAGACCGGTTAGAGATAGACGAAATCTGCGAACGCCAGTCGATTCAGAATGGTCGAATGGGTATGTATTGTGAATTTCAGTTAATCGAAAAAAATAAAATTTACCTGAAAAAAGTTGCAAGGGGTTACCCCTAAAAATCATTAAAAATACCAAGTCGTCACATCGACTTGAAATTCGCACTGTATACGTAAAATTTTATGCTCATTCCAAAAATGTATGATTTTTATATGCTCAGATATAAGATTTAGCAGAAAAAAGGTGTTTAAGATAACACATTAAATTTTCTGAGGTTTTTTATTTTTCATTTTTCGAATTTAAATTTTTTGGCCTCGGACGTATTTTGACGTGCTGATTCCGAATCTTTGAACGAAAATGTCGAAAACCCATCAGAAATATTTTTCGCGCCAAAAAAACCATTTGAAAACTAATTCAGAGCTGACCAACTCGAGACCGGTCAGAGATAGACGAAATCTGCGAACGTCAGTCGATTCAGAATGGTCGAATCGGTATGTATTGTGAATTTCAGTTGATCGAAAAAAAAAAATTTACCTGAAAAAAGTTGCAAGGGGTTACCCCTAAAAATCATCAAAAATACCAAGTCGTCACATCGACTTGAAATTCGCACTGTATACGTAAAATTTTATGCTCATTCCAAAAATGTATGATTTTTATATGCTCAGATATAAGATTTAGCAGAAAAAAGGTGTTTAAGATAAAACATTAAATTTTCTGAGGTTTTTTATTTTCCATTTTTCGAATTTAAATTTTTTGGCCTCGGACGTATTTTGACGTGCTGATTCCGAATCTTTGAACGAAAATGTCGAAAACCCATCAAAAATATTTTTCGCGCCAAAAAAACCATTTGAAATCTAATTCAGAGCTGACCAACTCGAGACCGGTCAGAGATAGACGAAATCTGCGAACGCCAGTCGATTCAGAATGGTCGAATGGGTATGTATTGTGAATTTCAGTTTATCGAAAAAAATAAAATTTACCTGAAAAAAGTTGCAAGGGGTTACCCCTAAAAATCATCAAAAATACCAAGTCATCACATCGACTTGAAATTCGCACTGTATACGTAAAATTTTATGCTCATTCCAAAAATGTATGATTTTTATATGCTCAGATATAAGATTTAGCAGAAAAAAGGTGTTTAAGATAAAACATTAAATTTTCTGAGGTTTTTTATTTTTCATTTTTCGAATTTAATGTGTTTGTCCTCGGACGAATTTTGACGTGCTGATTCCGAATCTTTGAACGAAAATGTCAAAAACCCATCAGAAATATTTTTCGCGCCAAAAAAACCATTTGAAATCTAATTCAGAGAGCTGACCAACTCGAGATCGGTTAGAGATAGACGAAATCTGCGAACGCCAGTCGATTCAGAATGGTCGAATGGGTATGTATTCTGAATTTCAGTTGATCGAAAAAAAAAAATTTACCTGAAAAAAGTTGCAAGGGGTTACCCCTAAAAATCATCAAAAATACCAAGTCGTCACATCGACTTGAAATTCGCACTGTATACGTAAAATTTTATGCTCATTCCAAAAATGTATGATTTTTATATGCTCAGATATAAGATTTAGCAGAAAAAAGGTGTTTAAGATAAAACATTAAATTTTCTGAGGTTTTTTATTTTCCATTTTTCGAATTTAAATTTTTTGGCCTCGGACGTATTTTGACGTGCTGATTCCGAATCTTTGAACGAAAATGTCGAAAACCCATCAAAAATATTTTTCGCGCCAAAAAAACCATTTGAAATCTAATTCAGAGCTGACCAACTCGAGACCGGTCAGAGATAGACGAAATCTGCGAACGCCAGTCGATTCAGAATGGTCGAATGGGTATGTATTGTGAATTTCAGTTTATCGAAAAAAATAAAATTTACCTGAAAAAAGTTGCAAGGGGTTACCCCTAAAAATCATCAAAAATACCAAGTCATCACATCGACTTGAAATTCGCACTGTATACGTAAAATTTTATGCTCATTCCAAAAATGTATGATTTTTATATGCTCAGATATAAGATTTAGCAGAAAAAAGGTGTTTAAGATAAAACATTAAATTTTCTGAGGTTTTTTATTTTTCATTTTTCGAATTTAATGTGTTTGTCCTCGGACGAATTTTGACGTGCTGATTCCGAATCTTTGAACGAAAATGTCAAAAACCCATCAGAAATATTTTTCGCGCCAAAAAAACCATTTGAAATCTAATTCAGAGAGCTGACCAACTCGAGATCGGTTAGAGATAGACGAAATCTGCGAACGCCAGTCGATTCAGAATGGTCGAATGGGTATGTATTCTGAATTTCAGTTGATCGAAAAAAAAAAATTTACCTGAAAAAAGTTGCAAGGGGTTACCCCTAAAAATCATCAAAAATACCAAGTCGTCACATCGACTTGAAATTCGCACTGTATACGTAAAATTTTATGCTCATTCCAAAAATGTATGATTTTTATATGCTCAGATATAAGATTTAGCAGAAAAAAGGTGTTTAAGATAAAACATTAAATTTTCTGAGGTTTTTTATTTTTCATTTTTCGAATTTAATGTGTTTGTCCTCGGACGTATTTTGACGTGCTGATTCCGAATCTTTGAACGAAAATGTCAAAAACCCATCAGAAATATTTTTCGCGCCAAAAAAAACCATTTGAAATCTAATTCAGAGCTGACCAACTCGAGACCGGTTAGAGATAGACGAAATCTGCGAACGCCAGTCGATTCAGAATGGTCGAATGGGTATGTATTGTGAATTTCAGTTTATCGAAAAAAATAAAATTTACCTGAAAAAAGTTGCAAGGGGTTACCCCTAAAAATCATCAAAAATACCAAGTCATCACATCGACTTGAAATTCGCACTGTATACGTAAAATTTTATGCTCATTCCAAAAATGTATGATTTTTATATGCTCAGATATAAGATTTAGCAGAAAAAAGGTGTTTAAGATAAAACATTAAATTTTCTGAGGTTTTTTATTTTTAATTTTTCGAATTTAAAATGTTTGTCCTCGGACGTATTTTGACGTGCTGATTCCGAATCTTTGAACGAAAATGTCGAAAACCCATCAGAAATATTTTTCGCGCCAAAAAAACTATTTGAAATCTAATTCAGAGCTGACCAACTCGAGACCGGTTAGAGATAGACGAAATCTGCGAACGACAGTCGATTCAGAATGGTCGAATGGGTATGTATTGTGAATTTCAGTTAATCGAAAAAAATAAAATTTACCTGAAAAAAGTTGCAAGGGGTTACCCCTAAAAATCATTAAAAATACCAAGTCGTCACATCGACTTGAAATTCGCACTGTATACGTAAAATTTTATGCTCATTCCAAAAATGTATGATTTTTATATGCTCAGATATAAGATTTAGCAGAAAAAAGGTGTTTAAGATAAAACATAAATTTTCTGAGGTTTTTTATTTTCCATTTTTCGAATTTAAATTTTTTGGCCTCGGACGTATTTTGACGTGCTGATTCCGAATCTTTGAACGAAAATGTCGAAAACCCATCAAAAATATTTTTCGCGCCAAAAAAACCATTTGAAATCTAATTCAGAGCTGACCAACTCGAGACCGGTTAGAGATAGACGAAATCTGCGAACGCCAGTCGATTCAGAATGGTCGAATCGGTATGTATTGTGAATTTCAGTTGATCGAAAAAAAAAAATTTACCTGAAAAAAGTTGCAAGGGGTTACCCCTAAAAATCATCAAAAATACCAAGTCGTCACATCGACTTGAAATTCGCACTGTATACGTAAAATTTTATGCTCATTCCAAAAATGTATGATTTTTATATGCTCAGATATAAGATTTAGCAGAAAAAAGGTGTTTAAGATAAAACATTAAATTTTCTGAGGTTTTTTATTTTCCATTTTTCGAATTTAAATTTTTTGGCCTCGGACGTATTTTGACGTGCTGATTCCGAATCTTTGAACGAAAATGTCGAAAACCCATCAAAAATATTTTTCGCGCCAAAAAAACCATTTGAAATCTAATTCAGAGCTGACCAACTCGAGACCGGTCAGAGATAGACGAAATCTGCGAACGCCAGTCGATTCAGAATGGTCGAATGGGTATGTATTGTGAATTTCAGTTTATCGAAAAAAATAAAATTTACCTGAAAAAAGTTGCAAGGGGTTACCCCTAAAAATCATCAAAAATACCAAGTCATCACATCGACTTGAAATTCGCACTGTATACGTAAAATTTTATGCTCATTCCAAAAATGTATGATTTTTATATGCTCAGATATAAGATTTAGCAGAAAAAAGGTGTTTAAGATAAAACATTAAATTTTCTGAGGTTTTTTATTTTTAATTTTTCGAATTTAAAATGTTTGTCCTCGGACGTATTTTGACGTGCTGATTCCGAATCTTTGAACGAAAATGTCGAAAACCCATCAGAAATATTTTTCGCGCCAAAAAAACTATTTGAAATCTAATTCAGAGCTGACCAACTCGAGACCGGTTAGAGATAGACGAAATCTGCGAACGCCAGTCGATTCAGAATGGTCGAATCGGTATGTATTGTGAATTTCAGTTGATCGAAAAAAAAAAATTTACCTGAAAAAAGTTGCAAGGGGTTACCCCTAAAAATCATCAAAAATACCAAGTCATCACATCGACTTGAAATTCGCACTGTATACGTAAAATTTTATGCTCATTCCAAAAATGTATGATTTTTATATGCTCAGATATAAGATTTAGCAGAAAAAAGGTGTTTAAGATAAAACATTAAATTTTCTGAGGTTTTTTATTTTTAATTTTTCGAATTTAAAATGTTTGTCCTCGGACGTATTTTGACGTGCTGATTCCGAATCTTTGAACGAAAATGTCGAAAACCCATCAGAAATATTTTTCGCGCCAAAAAAACTATTTGAAATCTAATTCAGAGCTGACCAACTCGAGACCGGTTAGAGATAGACGAAATCTGCGAACGCCAGTCGATTCAGAATGGTCGAATCGGTATGTATTGTGAATTTCAGTTGATCGAAAAAAAAAAATTTACCTGAAAAAAGTTGCAAGGGGTTACCCCTAAAAATCATCAAAAATACCAAGTCATCACATCGACTTGAAATTCGCACTGTATACGTAAAATTTTATGCTCATTCCAAAAATGTATGATTTTTATATGCTCAGATATAAGATTTAGCAGAAAAAAGGTGTTTAAGATAAAACATTAAATTTTCTGAGGTTTTTTATTTTTAATTTTTCGAATTTAAAATGTTTGTCCTCGGACGTATTTTGACGTGCTGATTCCGAATCTTTGAACGAAAATGTCGAAAACCCATCAGAAATATTTTTCGCGCCAAAAAAAACCATTTGAAATCTAATTCAGAGCTGACCAACTCGAGACCGGTTAGAGATAGACGAAATCTGCGAACGCCAGTCGATTCAGAATGGTCGAATGGGTATGTATTGTGAATTTCAGTTAATCGAAAAAAATAAAATTTACCTGAAAAAAGTTGCAAGGGGTTACCCCTAAAAATCATTAAAAATACCAAGTCGTCACATCGACTTGAAATTCGCACTGTATACGTAAAATTTTATGCTCATTCCAAAAATGTATGATTTTTATATGCTCAGATATAAGATTTAGCAGAAAAAAGGTGTTTAAGATAACACATTAAATTTTCTGAGGTTTTTTATTTTTCATTTTTCGAATTTAAATTTTTTGGCCTCGGACGTATTTTGACGTGCTGATTCCGAATCTTTGAACGAAAATGTCGAAAACCCATCAGAAATATTTTTCGCGCCAAAAAAACCATTTGAAAACTAATTCAGAGCTGACCAACTCGAGACCGGTCAGAGATAGACGAAATCTGCGAACGTCAGTCGATTCAGAATGGTCGAATCGGTATGTATTGTGAATTTCAGTTGATCGAAAAAAAAAAATTTACCTGAAAAAAGTTGCAAGGGGTTACCCCTAAAAATCATCAAAAATACCAAGTCGTCACATCGACTTGAAATTCGCACTGTATACGTAAAATTTTATGCTCATTCCAAAAATGTATGATTTTTATATGCTCAGATATAAGATTTAGCAGAAAAAAGGTGTTTAAGATAAAACATTAAATTTTCTGAGGTTTTTTATTTTCCATTTTTCGAATTTAAATTTTTTGGCCTCGGACGTATTTTGACGTGCTGATTCCGAATCTTTGAACGAAAATGTCGAAAACCCATCAAAAATATTTTTCGCGCCAAAAAAACCATTTGAAATCTAATTCAGAGCTGACCAACTCGAGACCGGTCAGAGATAGACGAAATCTGCGAACGCCAGTCGATTCAGAATGGTCGAATGGGTATGTATTGTGAATTTCAGTTTATCGAAAAAAATAAAATTTACCTGAAAAAAGTTGCAAGGGGTTACCCCTAAAAATCATCAAAAATACCAAGTCATCACATCGACTTGAAATTCGCACTGTATACGTAAAATTTTATGCTCATTCCAAAAATGTATGATTTTTATATGCTCAGATATAAGATTTAGCAGAAAAAAGGTGTTTAAGATAAAACATTAAATTTTCTGAGGTTTTTTATTTTTCATTTTTCGAATTTAATGTGTTTGTCCTCGGACGAATTTTGACGTGCTGATTCCGAATCTTTGAACGAAAATGTCAAAAACCCATCAGAAATATTTTTCGCGCCAAAAAAACCATTTGAAATCTAATTCAGAGAGCTGACCAACTCGAGATCGGTTAGAGATAGACGAAATCTGCGAACGCCAGTCGATTCAGAATGGTCGAATGGGTATGTATTCTGAATTTCAGTTGATCGAAAAAAAAAAAATTACCTGAAAAAAGTTGCAAGGGGTTACCCCTAAAAATCATCAAAAATACCAAGTCGTCACATCGACTTGAAATTCGCACTGTATACGTAAAATTTTATGCTCATTCCAAAAATGTATGATTTTTATATGCTCAGATATAAGATTTAGCAGAAAAAAGGTGTTTAAGATAAAACATTAAATTTTCTGAGGTTTTTTATTTTCCATTTTTCGAATTTAAATTTTTTGGCCTCGGACGTATTTTGACGTGCTGATTCCGAATCTTTGAACGAAAATGTCGAAAACCCATCAAAAATATTTTTCGCGCCAAAAAAACCATTTGAAATCTAATTCAGAGCTGACCAACTCGAGACCGGTCAGAGATAGACGAAATCTGCGAACGCCAGTCGATTCAGAATGGTCGAATGGGTATGTATTGTGAATTTCAGTTTATCGAAAAAAATAAAATTTACCTGAAAAAAGTTGCAAGGGGTTACCCCTAAAAATCATCAAAAATACCAAGTCATCACATCGACTTGAAATTCGCACTGTATACGTAAAATTTTATGCTCATTCCAAAAATGTATGATTTTTATATGCTCAGATATAAGATTTAGCAGAAAAAAGGTGTTTAAGATAAAACATTAAATTTTCTGAGGTTTTTTATTTTTCATTTTTCGAATTTAATGTGTTTGTCCTCGGACGAATTTTGACGTGCTGATTCCGAATCTTTGAACGAAAATGTCAAAAACCCATCAGAAATATTTTTCGCGCCAAAAAAACCATTTGAAATCTAATTCAGAGAGCTGACCAACTCGAGATCGGTTAGAGATAGACGAAATCTGCGAACGCCAGTCGATTCAGAATGGTCGAATGGGTATGTATTCTGAATTTCAGTTGATCGAAAAAAAAAAATTTACCTGAAAAAAGTTGCAAGGGGTTACCCCTAAAAATCATCAAAAATACCAAGTCGTCACATCGACTTGAAATTCGCACTGTATACGTAAAATTTTATGCTCATTCCAAAAATGTATGATTTTTATATGCTCAGATATAAGATTTAGCAGAAAAAAGGTGTTTAAGATAAAACATTAAATTTTCTGAGGTTTTTTATTTTTCATTTTTCGAATTTAATGTGTTTGTCCTCGGACGTATTTTGACGTGCTGATTCCGAATCTTTGAACGAAAATGTCAAAAACCCATCAGAAATATTTTTCGCGCCAAAAAAAACCATTTGAAATCTAATTCAGAGCTGACCAACTCGAGACCGGTTAGAGATAGACGAAATCTGCGAACGCCAGTCGATTCAGAATGGTCGAATGGGTATGTATTGTGAATTTCAGTTTATCGAAAAAAATAAAATTTACCTGAAAAAAGTTGCAAGGGGTTACCCCTAAAAATCATCAAAAATACCAAGTCATCACATCGACTTGAAATTCGCACTGTATACGTAAAATTTTATGCTCATTCCAAAAATGTATGATTTTTATATGCTCAGATATAAGATTTAGCAGAAAAAAGGTGTTTAAGATAAAACATTAAATTTTCTGAGGTTTTTTATTTTTAATTTTTCGAATTTAAAATGTTTGTCCTCGGACGTATTTTGACGTGCTGATTCCGAATCTTTGAACGAAAATGTCGAAAACCCATCAGAAATATTTTTCGCGCCAAAAAAAACCATTTGAAATCTAATTCAGAGCTGACCAACTCGAGACCGGTTAGAGATAGACGAAATCTGCGAACGCCAGTCGATTCAGAATGGTCGAATGGGTATGTATTGTGAATTTCAGTTAATCGAAAAAAATAAAATTCACCTGAAAAAAGTTGCAAGGGGTTACCCCTAAAAATCATTAAAAATACCAAGTCGTCACATCGACTTGAAATTCGCACTGTATACGTAAAATTTTATGCTCATTCCAAAAATGTATGATTTTTATATGCTCAGATATAAGATTTAGCAGAAAAAAGGTGTTTAAGATAACACATTAAATTTTCTGAGGTTTTTTATTTTTCATTTTTCGAATTTAAATTTTTTGGCCTCGGACGTATTTTGACGTGCTGATTCCGAATCTTTGAACGAAAATGTCGAAAACCCATCAGAAATATTTTTCGCGCCAAAAAAACCATTTGAAAACTAATTCAGAGCTGACCAACTCGAGACCGGTCAGAGATAGACGAAATCTGCGAACGTCAGTCGATTCAGAATGGTCGAATCGGTATGTATTGTGAATTTCAGTTGATCGAAAAAAAAAAATTTACCTGAAAAAAGTTGCAAGGGGTTACCCCTAAAAATCATCAAAAATACCAAGTCGTCACATCGACTTGAAATTCGCACTGTATACGTAAAATTTTATGCTCATTCCAAAAATGTATGATTTTTATATGCTCAGATATAAGATTTAGCAGAAAAAAGGTGTTTAAGATAAAACATTAAATTTTCTGAGGTTTTTTATTTTCCATTTTTCGAATTTAAATTTTTTGGCCTCGGACGTATTTTGACGTGCTGATTCCGAATCTTTGAACGAAAATGTCGAAAACCCATCAAAAATATTTTTCGCGCCAAAAAAACCATTTGAAATCTAATTCAGAGCTGACCAACTCGAGACCGGTCAGAGATAGACGAAATCTGCGAACGCCAGTCGATTCAGAATGGTCGAATGGGTATGTATTGTGAATTTCAGTTTATCGAAAAAAATAAAATTTACCTGAAAAAAGTTGCAAGGGGTTACCCCTAAAAATCATCAAAAATACCAAGTCATCACATCGACTTGAAATTCGCACTGTATACGTAAAATTTTATGCTCATTCCAAAAATGTATGATTTTTATATGCTCAGATATAAGATTTAGCAGAAAAAAGGTGTTTAAGATAAAACATTAAATTTTCTGAGGTTTTTTATTTTTCATTTTTCGAATTTAAAATGTTTGTCCTCGGACGTATTTTGACGTGCTGATTCCGAATCTTTGAACGAAAATGTCGAAAACCCATCAGAAATATTTTTCGCGCCAAAAAAAACCATTTGAAATCTAATTCAGAGCTGACCAACTCGAGACCGGTTAGAGATAGACGAAATCTGCGAACGCCAGTCGATTCAGAATGGTCGAATGGGTATGTATTGTGAATTTCAGTTAATCGAAAAAAATAAAATTTACCTGAAAAAAGTTGCAAGGGGTTACCCCTAAAAATCATTCAAAATACCAAGTCGTCACATCGACTTGAAATTCGCACTGTATACGTAAAATTTTATGCTCATTCCAAAAATGTATGATTTTTATATGCTCAGATATAAGATTTAGCAGAAAAAAGGTGTTTAAGATAACACATTAAATTTTCTGAGGTTTTTTATTTTTCATTTTTCGAATTTAAATTTTTTGGCCTCGGACGTATTTTGACGTGCTGATTCCGAATCTTTGAACGAAAATGTCGAAAACCCATCAGAAATATTTTTCGCGCCAAAAAAACCATTTGAAAACTAATTCAGAGCTGACCAACTCGAGACCGGTCAGAGATAGACGAAATCTGCGAACGTCAGTCGATTCAGAATGGTCGAATCGGTATGTATTGTGAATTTCAGTTGATCGAAAAAAAAAAATTTACCTGAAAAAAGTTGCAAGGGGTTACCCCTAAAAATCATCAAAAATACCAAGTCGTCACATCGACTTGAAATTCGCACTTTATACGTAAAATTTTATGCTCATTCCAAAAATGTATGATTTTTATATGCTCAGATATAAGATTTAGCAGAAAAAAGGTGTTTAAGATAAAACATTAAATTTTCTGAGGTTTTTTATTTTCCATTTTTCGAATTTAAATTTTTTGGCCTCGGACGTATTTTGACGTGCTGATTCCGAATCTTTGAACGAAAATGTCGAAAACCCATCAGAAATATTTTTCGCGCCAAAAAAACTATTTGAAATCTAATTCAGAGCTGACCAACTCGAGACCGGTTAGAGATAGACGAAATCTGCGAACGCCAGTCGATTCAGAATGGTCGAATCGGTATGTATTGTGAATTTCAGTTGATCGAAAAAAAAAAATTTACCTGAAAAAAGTTGCAAGGGGTTACCCCTAAAAATCATCAAAAATACCAAGTCATCACATCGACTTGAAATTCGCACTGTATACGTAAAATTTTATGCTCATTCCAAAAATGTATGATTTTTATATGCTCAGATATAAGATTTAGCAGAAAAAAGGTGTTTAAGATAAAACATTAAATTTTCTGAGGTTTTTTATTTTTAATTTTTCGAATTTAAAATGTTTGTCCTCGGACGTATTTTGACGTGCTGATTCCGAATCTTTGAACGAAAATGTCGAAAACCCATCAGAAATATTTTTCGCGCCAAAAAAACTATTTGAAATCTAATTCAGAGCTGACCAACTCGAGACCGGTTAGAGATAGACGAAATCTGCGAACGCCAGTCGATTCAGAATGGTCGAATCGGTATGTATTGTGAATTTCAGTTGATCGAAAAAAAAAAATTTACCTGAAAAAAGTTGCAAGGGGTTACCCCTAAAAATCATCAAAAATACCAAGTCATCACATCGACTTGAAATTCGCACTGTATACGTAAAATTTTATGCTCATTCCAAAAATGTATGATTTTTATATGCTCAGATATAAGATTTAGCAGAAAAAAGGTGTTTAAGATAAAACATTAAATTTTCTGAGGTTTTTTATTTTTAATTTTTCGAATTTAAAATGTTTGTCCTCGGACGTATTTTGACGTGCTGATTCCGAATCTTTGAACGAAAATGTCGAAAACCCATCAGAAATATTTTTCGCACCAAAAAAACTATTTGAAATCTAATTCAGAGCTGACCAACTCGAGACCGGTTAGAGATAGACGAAATCTGCGAACGCCAGTCGATTCAGAATGGTCGAATCGGTATGTATTGTGAATTTCAGTTGATCGAAAAAAAAAAATTTACCTGAAAAAAGTTGCAAGGGGTTACCCCTAAAAATCATCAAAAATACCAAGTCGTCACATCGACTTGAAATTCGCACTGTATACGTAAAATTTTATGCTCATTCCAAAAATGTATGATTTTTATATGCTCAGATATAAGATTTAGCAGAAAAAAGGTGTTTAAGATAAAACATTAAATTTTCTGAGGTTTTTTATTTTCCATTTTTCGAATTTAAATTTTTTGGCCTCGGACGTATTTTGACGTGCTGATTCCGAATCTTTGAACGAAAATGTCGAAAACCCATCAAAAATATTTTTCGCGCCAAAAAAACCATTTGAAATCTAATTCAGAGCTGACCAACTCGAGACCGGTCAGAGATAGACGAAATCTGCGAACGCCAGTCGATTCAGAATGGTCGAATGGGTATGTATTGTGAATTTCAGTTTATCGAAAAAAATAAAATTTACCTGAAAAAAGTTGCAAGGGGTTACCCCTAAAAATCATCAAAAATACCAAGTCGTCACATCGACTTGAAATTCGCACTGTATACGTAAAATTTTATGCTCATTCCAAAAATGTATGATTTTTATATGCTCAGATATAAGATTTAGCAGAAAAAAGGTGTTTAAGATAAAACATTAAATTTTCTGAGGTTTTTTATTTTTCATTTTTCGAATTTAAATTTTTTGGCCTCGGACGTATTTTGACGTGCTGATTCCGAATCTTTGAACGAAAATGTCGAAAACCCATCAGAAATATTTTTCGCGCCAAAAAACCATTTGAAATCTAATTCAGAGAGCTGACCAACTCGAGACCGGTTAGAGATAGACGAAATCTGCGAACGCCAGTCGATTCAGAATGGTCGAATGGGTATGTATTGTGAATTTCAGTTAATCGAAAAAAATAAAATTTACCTGAAAAAAGTTGCAAGATGTTTACCCCTAAAAATCATTAAAAATACCAAGTCGTCACATCGACTTGAAATTCGCACTGTATACGTAAAATTTTATGCTCATTCCAAAAATGTATGATTTTTATATGCTCAGATATAAGATTTAGCAGAAAAAAGGTGTTTAAGATAAAACATTAAATTTTCTGAGGTTTTTTATTTTCCATTTTTCGAATTTAAATTTTTTGGCCTCGGACGTATTTTGACGTGCTGATTCCGAATCTTTGAACGAAAATGTCGAAAACCCATCAGAAATATTTTTCGCGCCAAAAAAACCATTTGAAAACTAATTCAGAGCTGACCAACTCGAGACCGGTCAGAGATAGACGAAATCTGCGAACGCCAGTCGATTCAGAATGGTCGAATGGGTATGTATTGTGAATTTCAGTTTATCGAAAAAAATAAAATTTACCTGAAAAAAGTTGCAAGGGGTTACCCCTAAAAATCATCAAAAATACCAAGTCGTCACATCGACTTGAAATTCGCACTGTATACGTAAAATTTTATGCTCATTCCAAAAATGTATGATTTTTATATGCTCAGATATAAGATTTAGCAGAAAAAAGGTGTTTAAGATAAAACATTAAATTTTCTGAGGTTTTTTATTTTCCATTTTTCGAATTTAAATTTTTTGGCCTCGGACGTATTTTGACGTGCTGATTCCGAATCTTTGAACGAAAATGTCGAAAACCCATCAAAAATATTTTTCGCGCCAAAAAAACCATTTGAAATCTAATTCAGAGCTGACCAACTCGAGACCGGTTAGAGATAGACGAAATCTGCGAACGCCAGTCGATTTAGAATGGTCGAATCGGTATGTATTGTGAATTTCAGTTGATCGAAAAAAAAAAATTTACCTGAAAAAAGTTGCAAGGGGTTACCCCTAAAAATCATCAAAAATACCAAGTCGTCACATCGACTTGAAATTCGCACTGTATACGTAAAATTTTATGCTCATTCCAAAAATGTATGATTTTTATATGCTCAGATATAAGATTCAGCAGAAAAAAGGTGTTTAAGATAAAGCATTAAATTTTCTGAGGTTTTTTATTTTTTCTTTTTCGAATTTAAATTTTTTGGCCTCGGACGTATTTTGACGTGCTGATTCCGAATCTTTGAACGAAAATGTCGAAAACCCATTAGAAATATTTTTCGCGCCAAAAAAACCATTTGAAAACTAATTCAGAGCTGACCAACTCGAGACCGGTTAGGGATAGACGAAATCTGCGAACGCCAGTCGATTCAGAATGGTCGAATCGGTATGTATTCTGAATTTCAGTTGATCAAAAAAAAAATTTGCCTGTTGCAAGGGGTTAGTTACCCCTAAAAATCATCAAAAATACCAAGTCGTCACATCGACTTGAAATTCGCACTGTATACGTAAAATTTTATGCTCATTCCAAAAATGTATGATTTTTATATGCTCAGATATAAGATTTAGCAGAAAAAAGGTGTTTAAGATAAAACATTAAATTTTCTGAGGTTTTTTATTTTTCATTTTTTGAATTTAAAATGTTTGTCTTCGGACGTATTTTGACGTGCTGATTCCGAATCTTTGAACGAAAATGTCGAAAACCCATCAGAAATATTTTTCGCGCCAAAAAAACCATTTGAAAACTAATTCAGAGCTGACCAACTCGAGACCGGTCAGAGATAGACGAAATCTGCGAACGCCAGTCGATTCAGAATGGTCGAATCGGTATGTATTGTGAATTTCAGTTGATCGAAAAAAAAAAATTTACCTGAAAAAAGTTGCAAGGGGTTACCCCTAAAAATCATCAAAAATACCAAGTCGTCACATCGACTTGAAATTCGCACTGTATACGTAAAATTTTATGCTCATTCCAAAAATGTATGATTTTTATCTGCTCAGATATAATATTCAGCAGAAAAAAGGTGTTTAAGATAAAGCATTAAATTTTCTGAGGTTTTTTATTTTTCCTTTTTCGAATTTAAATTTTTTGGCCTCGGACGTATTTTGACGTGCTGATTCCGAATCTTTGAACGAAAATGTCGAAAACCCATTAGAAATATTTTTCGCGCCAAAAAAACCATTTGAAAACTAATTCAGAGCTGACCATCTCGAGACCGGTTAGGGATAGACGAAATCTGCGAACGCCAGTCGATTCAGAATGGTCGAATCGGTATGTATTCTGAATTTCAGTTGATCAAAAAAAAAATTTGCCTGAAAAAAGTTGCAAGGGGTTAGTTACCCCTAAAAATCATCAAAAATACCAAGTCGTCACATCGACTTGAAATTCGCACTGTATACGTAAAATTTTATGCTCATTCCAAAAATGTATGATTTTTATATGCTCAGATATAAGATTCAGCAGAAAAAAGGTGTTTAAGATAAAGCATTAAATTTTCTGAGGTTTTTTATTTTTTCTTTTTCGAATTTAAATTTTTTGGCCTCGGACGTATTTTGACGTGCTGATTCCGAATCTTTGAACGAAAATGTCGAAAACCCATCAGAAATATTTTTCGCGCCAAAAAAACGATTTGAAATCTAATTCAGAGCTGACCAACTCGAGACCGGTTAGAGATAGACGAAATCTGCGAACGCCAGTCGATTCAGAATGGTCGAATCGGTATGTATTGTGAATTTCAGTTGATCGAAAAAAAAAAATTTACCTGAAAAAAGTTGCAAGGGGTTACCCCTAAAAATCATCAAAAATACCAAGTCATCACATCGACTTGAAATTCGCACTGTATACGTAAAATTTTATGCTCATTCCAAAAATGTATGATTTTTATATGCTCAGATATAAGATTTAGCAGAAAAAAGGTGTTTAAGATAAAACATTAAATTTTCTGAGGTTTTTTATTTTTAATTTTTCGAATTTAAAATGTTTGTCCTCGGACGTATTTTGACGTGCTGATTCCGAATCTTTGAACGAAAATGTCGAAAACCCATCAGAAATATTTTTCGCGCCAAAAAAACTATTTGAAATCTAATTCAGAGCTGACCAACTCGAGACCGGTTAGAGATAGACGAAATCTGCGAACGCCAGTCGATTCAGAATGGTCGAATGGGTATGTATTGTGAATTTCAGTTAATCGAAAAAAATAAAATTTACCTGAAAAAAGTTGCAAGGGGTTACCCCTAAAAATCATTAAAAATACCAAGTCGTCACATCGACTTGAAATTCGCACTGTATACGTAAAATTTTATGCTCATTCCAAAAATGTATGATTTTTATATGCTCAGATATAAGATTTAGCAGAAAAAAGGTGTTTAAGATAAAACATTAAATTTTCTGAGGTTTTTTATTTTTAATTTTTCGAATTTAAAATGTTTGTCCTCGGACGTATTTTGACGTGCTGATTCCGAATCTTTGAACGAAAATGTCGAAAACCCATCAGAAATATTTTTCGCGCCAAAAAAACTATTTGAAATCTAATTCAGAGCTGACCAACTCGAGACCGGTTAGAGATAGACGAAATCTGCGAACGCCAGTCGATTCAGAATGGTCGAATCGGTATGTATTGTGAATTTCAGTTGATCGAAAAAAAAAAATTTACCTGAAAAAAGTTGCAAGGGGTTACCCCTAAAAATCATCAAAAATACCAAGTCATCACATCGACTTGAAATTCGCACTGTATACGTAAAATTTTATGCTCATTCCAAAAATGTATGATTTTTATATGCTCAGATATAAGATTTAGCAGAAAAAAGGTGTTTAAGATAAAACATTAAATTTTCTGAGGTTTTTTATTTTTCATTTTTCGAATTTAAATTTTTTGGCCTCGGACGTATTTTGACGTGCTGATTCCGAATCTTTGAACGAAAATGTCGAAAACCCATCAGAAATATTTTTCGCGCCAAAAAAACCATTTGAAAACTAATTCAGAGCTGACCAACTCGAGACCGGTCAGAGATAGACGAAATCTGCGAACGTCAGTCGATTCAGAATGGTCGAATCGGTATGTATTGTGAATTTCAGTTGATCGAAAAAAAAAAATTTACCTGAAAAAAGTTGCAAGGGGTTACCCCTAAAAATCATCAAAAATACCAAGTCGTCACATCGACTTGAAATTCGCACTGTATACGTAAAATTTTATGCTCATTCCAAAAATGTATGATTTTTATATGCTCAGATATAAGATTTAGCAGAAAAAAGGTGTTTAAGATAAAACATTAAATTTTCTGAGGTTTTTTATTTTCCATTTTTCGAATTTAAATTTTTTGGCCTCGGACGTATTTTGACGTGCTGATTCCGAATCTTTGAACGAAAATGTCGAAAACCCATCAAAAATATTTTTCGCGCCAAAAAAACCATTTGAAATCTAATTCAGAGCTGACCAACTCGAGACCGGTCAGAGATAGACGAAATCTGCGAACGCCAGTCGATTCAGAATGGTCGAATGGGTATGTATTGTGAATTTCAGTTTATCGAAAAAAATAAAATTTACCTGAAAAAAGTTGCAAGGGGTTACCCCTAAAAATCATCAAAAATACCAAGTCATCACATCGACTTGAAATTCGCACTGTATACGTAAAATTTTATGCTCATTCCAAAAATGTATGATTTTTATATGCTCAGATATAAGATTTAGCAGAAAAAAGGTGTTTAAGATAAAACATTAAATTTTCTGAGGTTTTTTATTTTTCATTTTTCGAATTTAATGTGTTTGTCCTCGGACGAATTTTGACGTGCTGATTCCGAATCTTTGAACGAAAATGTCAAAAACCCATCAGAAATATTTTTCGCGCCAAAAAAACCATTTGAAATCTAATTCAGAGAGCTGACCAACTCGAGATCGGTTAGAGATAGACGAAATCTGCGAACGCCAGTCGATTCAGAATGGTCGAATGGGTATGTATTCTGAATTTCAGTTGATCGAAAAAAAAAAATTTACCTGAAAAAAGTTGCAAGGGGTTACCCCTAAAAATCATCAAAAATACCAAGTCGTCACATCGACTTGAAATTCGCACTGTATACGTAAAATTTTATGCTCATTCCAAAAATGTATGATTTTTATATGCTCAGATATAAGATTTAGCAGAAAAAAGGTGTTTAAGATAAAACATTAAATTTTCTGAGGTTTTTTATTTTCCATTTTTCGAATTTAAATTTTTTGGCCTCGGACGTATTTTGACGTGCTGATTCCGAATCTTTGAACGAAAATGTCGAAAACCCATCAAAAATATTTTTCGCGCCAAAAAAACCATTTGAAATCTAATTCAGAGCTGACCAACTCGAGACCGGTCAGAGATAGACGAAATCTGCGAACGCCAGTCGATTCAGAATGGTCGAATGGGTATGTATTGTGAATTTCAGTTTATCGAAAAAAATAAAATTTACCTGAAAAAAGTTGCAAGGGGTTACCCCTAAAAATCATCAAAAATACCAAGTCATCACATCGACTTGAAATTCGCACTGTATACGTAAAATTTTATGCTCATTCCAAAAATGTATGATTTTTATATGCTCAGATATAAGATTTAGCAGAAAAAAGGTGTTTAAGATAAAACATTAAATTTTCTGAGGTTTTTTATTTTTCATTTTTCGAATTTAATGTGTTTGTCCTCGGACGAATTTTGACGTGCTGATTCCGAATCTTTGAACGAAAATGTCAAAAACCCATCAGAAATATTTTTCGCGCCAAAAAAACCATTTGAAATCTAATTCAGAGAGCTGACCAACTCGAGATCGGTTAGAGATAGACGAAATCTGCGAACGCCAGTCGATTCAGAATGGTCGAATGGGTATGTATTCTGAATTTCAGTTGATCGAAAAAAAAAAATTTACCTGAAAAAAGTTGCAAGGGGTTACCCCTAAAAATCATCAAAAATACCAAGTCGTCACATCGACTTGAAATTCGCACTGTATACGTAAAATTTTATGCTCATTCCAAAAATGTATGATTTTTATATGCTCAGATATAAGATTTAGCAGAAAAAAGGTGTTTAAGATAAAACATTAAATTTTCTGAGGTTTTTTATTTTTCATTTTTCGAATTTAATGTGTTTGTCCTCGGACGTATTTTGACGTGCTGATTCCGAATCTTTGAACGAAAATGTCAAAAACCCATCAGAAATATTTTTCGCGCCAAAAAAAACCATTTGAAATCTAATTCAGAGCTGACCAACTCGAGACCGGTTAGAGATAGACGAAATCTGCGAACGCCAGTCGATTCAGAATGGTCGAATGGGTATGTATTGTGAATTTCAGTTTATCGAAAAAAATAAAATTTACCTGAAAAAAGTTGCAAGGGGTTACCCCTAAAAATCATCAAAAATACCAAGTCATCACATCGACTTGAAATTCGCACTGTATACGTAAAATTTTATGCTCATTCCAAAAATGTATGATTTTTATATGCTCAGATATAAGATTTAGCAGAAAAAAGGTGTTTAAGATAAAACATTAAATTTTCTGAGGTTTTTTATTTTTAATTTTTCGAATTTAAAATGTTTGTCCTCGGACGTATTTTGACGTGCTGATTCCGAATCTTTGAACGAAAATGTCGAAAACCCATCAGAAATATTTTTCGCGCCAAAAAAAACCATTTGAAATCTAATTCAGAGCTGACCAACTCGAGACCGGTTAGAGATAGACGAAATCTGCGAACGCCAGTCGATTCAGAATGGTCGAATGGGTATGTATTGTGAATTTCAGTTAATCGAAAAAAATAAAATTCACCTGAAAAAAGTTGCAAGGGGTTACCCCTAAAAATCATTAAAAATACCAAGTCGTCACATCGACTTGAAATTCGCACTGTATACGTAAAATTTTATGCTCATTCCAAAAATGTATGATTTTTATATGCTCAGATATAAGATTTAGCAGAAAAAAGGTGTTTAAGATAACACATTAAATTTTCTGAGGTTTTTTATTTTTCATTTTTCGAATTTAAATTTTTTGGCCTCGGACGTATTTTGACGTGCTGATTCCGAATCTTTGAACGAAAATGTCGAAAACCCATCAGAAATATTTTTCGCGCCAAAAAAACCATTTGAAAACTAATTCAGAGCTGACCAACTCGAGACCGGTCAGAGATAGACGAAATCTGCGAACGTCAGTCGATTCAGAATGGTCGAATCGGTATGTATTGTGAATTTCAGTTGATCGAAAAAAAAAAATTTACCTGAAAAAAGTTGCAAGGGGTTACCCCTAAAAATCATCAAAAATACCAAGTCGTCACATCGACTTGAAATTCGCACTGTATACGTAAAATTTTATGCTCATTCCAAAAATGTATGATTTTTATATGCTCAGATATAAGATTTAGCAGAAAAAAGGTGTTTAAGATAAAACATTAAATTTTCTGAGGTTTTTTATTTTCCATTTTTCGAATTTAAATTTTTTGGCCTCGGACGTATTTTGACGTGCTGATTCCGAATCTTTGAACGAAAATGTCGAAAACCCATCAAAAATATTTTTCGCGCCAAAAAAACCATTTGAAATCTAATTCAGAGCTGACCAACTCGAGACCGGTCAGAGATAGACGAAATCTGCGAACGCCAGTCGATTCAGAATGGTCGAATGGGTATGTATTGTGAATTTCAGTTTATCGAAAAAAATAAAATTTACCTGAAAAAAGTTGCAAGGGGTTACCCCTAAAAATCATCAAAAATACCAAGTCATCACATCGACTTGAAATTCGCACTGTATACGTAAAATTTTATGCTCATTCCAAAAATGTATGATTTTTATATGCTCAGATATAAGATTTAGCAGAAAAAAGGTGTTTAAGATAAAACATTAAATTTTCTGAGGTTTTTTATTTTTCATTTTTCGAATTTAATGTGTTTGTCCTCGGACGAATTTTGACGTGCTGATTCCGAATCTTTGAACGAAAATGTCAAAAACCCATCAGAAATATTTTTCGCGCCAAAAAAACCATTTGAAATCTAATTCAGAGAGCTGACCAACTCGAGATCGGTTAGAGATAGACGAAATCTGCGAACGCCAGTCGATTCAGAATGGTCGAATGGGTATGTATTCTGAATTTCAGTTGATCGAAAAAAAAAAATTTACCTGAAAAAAGTTGCAAGGGGTTACCCCTAAAAATCATCAAAAATACCAAGTCGTCACATCGACTTGAAATTCGCACTGTATACGTAAAATTTTATGCTCATTCCAAAAATGTATGATTTTTATATGCTCAGATATAAGATTTAGCAGAAAAAAGGTGTTTAAGATAAAACATTAAATTTTCTGAGGTTTTTTATTTTCCATTTTTCGAATTTAAATTTTTTGGCCTCGGACGTATTTTGACGTGCTGATTCCGAATCTTTGAACGAAAATGTCGAAAACCCATCAAAAATATTTTTCGCGCCAAAAAAACCATTTGAAATCTAATTCAGAGCTGACCAACTCGAGACCGGTCAGAGATAGACGAAATCTGCGAACGCCAGTCGATTCAGAATGGTCGAATGGGTATGTATTGTGAATTTCAGTTTATCGAAAAAAATAAAATTTACCTGAAAAAAGTTGCAAGGGGTTACCCCTAAAAATCATCAAAAATACCAAGTCATCACATCGACTTGAAATTCGCACTGTATACGTAAAATTTTATGCTCATTCCAAAAATGTATGATTTTTATATGCTCAGATATAAGATTTAGCAGAAAAAAGGTGTTTAAGATAAAACATTAAATTTTCTGAGGTTTTTTATTTTTCATTTTTCGAATTTAATGTGTTTGTCCTCGGACGAATTTTGACGTGCTGATTCCGAATCTTTGAACGAAAATGTCAAAAACCCATCAGAAATATTTTTCGCGCCAAAAAAACCATTTGAAATCTAATTCAGAGAGCTGACCAACTCGAGATCGGTTAGAGATAGACGAAATCTGCGAACGCCAGTCGATTCAGAATGGTCGAATGGGTATGTATTCTGAATTTCAGTTGATCGAAAAAAAAAAATTTACCTGAAAAAAGTTGCAAGGGGTTACCCCTAAAAATCATCAAAAATACCAAGTCGTCACATCGACTTGAAATTCGCACTGTATACGTAAAATTTTATGCTCATTCCAAAAATGTATGATTTTTATATGCTCAGATATAAGATTTAGCAGAAAAAAGGTGTTTAAGATAAAACATTAAATTTTCTGAGGTTTTTTATTTTTCATTTTTCGAATTTAATGTGTTTGTCCTCGGACGTATTTTGACGTGCTGATTCCGAATCTTTGAACGAAAATGTCAAAAACCCATCAGAAATATTTTTCGCGCCAAAAAAAACCATTTGAAATCTAATTCAGAGCTGACCAACTCGAGACCGGTTAGAGATAGACGAAATCTGCGAACGCCAGTCGATTCAGAATGGTCGAATGGGTATGTATTGTGAATTTCAGTTTATCGAAAAAAATAAAATTTACCTGAAAAAAGTTGCAAGGGGTTACCCCTAAAAATCATCAAAAATACCAAGTCATCACATCGACTTGAAATTCGCACTGTATACGTAAAATTTTATGCTCATTCCAAAAATGTATGATTTTTATATGCTCAGATATGAGATTTAGCAGAAAAAAGGTGTTTAAGATAAAACATTAAATTTTCTGAGGTTTTTTATTTTTAATTTTTCGAATTTAAAATGTTTGTCCTCGGACGTATTTTGACGTGCTGATTCCGAATCTTTGAACGAAAATGTCGAAAACCCATCAGAAATATTTTTCGCGCCAAAAAAAACCATTTGAAATCTAATTCAGAGCTGACCAACTCGAGACCGGTTAGAGATAGACGAAATCTGCGAACGCCAGTCGATTCAGAATGGTCGAATGGGTATGTATTGTGAATTTCAGTTAATCGAAAAAAATAAAATTTACCTGAAAAAAGTTGCAAGGGGTTACCCCTAAAAATCATTCAAAATACCAAGTCGTCACATCGACTTGAAATTCGCACTGTATACGTAAAATTTTATGCTCATTCCAAAAATGTATGATTTTTATATGCTCAGATATAAGATTTAGCAGAAAAAAGGTGTTTAAGATAACACATTAAATTTTCTGAGGTTTTTTATTTTTCATTTTTCGAATTTAAATTTTTTGGCCTCGGACGTATTTTGACGTGCTGATTCCGAATCTTTGAACGAAAATGTCGAAAACCCATCAGAAATATTTTTCGCGCCAAAAAAACCATTTGAAAACTAATTCAGAGCTGACCAACTCGAGACCGGTCAGAGATAGACGAAATCTGCGAACGTCAGTCGATTCAGAATGGTCGAATCGGTATGTATTGTGAATTTCAGTTGATCGAAAAAAAAAAATTTACCTGAAAAAAGTTGCAAGGGGTTACCCCTAAAAATCATCAAAAATACCAAGTCGTCACATCGACTTGAAATTCGCACTTTATACGTAAAATTTTATGCTCATTCCAAAAATGTATGATTTTTATATGCTCAGATATAAGATTTAGCAGAAAAAAGGTGTTTAAGATAAAACATTAAATTTTCTGAGGTTTTTTATTTTCCATTTTTCGAATTTAAATTTTTTGGCCTCGGACGTATTTTGACGTGCTGATTCCGAATCTTTGAACGAAAATGTCGAAAACCCATCAGAAATATTTTTCGCGCCAAAAAAACTATTTGAAATCTAATTCAGAGCTGACCAACTCGAGACCGGTTAGAGATAGACGAAATCTGCGAACGCCAGTCGATTCAGAATGGTCGAATCGGTATGTATTGTGAATTTCAGTTGATCGAAAAAAAAAAATTTACCTGAAAAAAGTTGCAAGGGGTTACCCCTAAAAATCATCAAAAATACCAAGTCATCACATCGACTTGAAATTCGCACTGTATACGTAAAATTTTATGCTCATTCCAAAAATGTATGATTTTTATATGCTCAGATATAAGATTTAGCAGAAAAAAGGTGTTTAAGATAAAACATTAAATTTTCTGAGGTTTTTTATTTTTAATTTTTCGAATTTAAAATGTTTGTCCTCGGACGTATTTTGACGTGCTGATTCCGAATCTTTGAACGAAAATGTCGAAAACCCATCAGAAATATTTTTCGCGCCAAAAAAACTATTTGAAATCTAATTCAGAGCTGACCAACTCGAGACCGGTTAGAGATAGACGAAATCTGCGAACGCCAGTCGATTCAGAATGGTCGAATCGGTATGTATTGTGAATTTCAGTTGATCGAAAAAAAAAAATTTACCTGAAAAAAGTTGCAAGGGGTTACCCCTAAAAATCATCAAAAATACCAAGTCATCACATCGACTTGAAATTCGCACTGTATACGTAAAATTTTATGCTCATTCCAAAAATGTATGATTTTTATATGCTCAGATATAAGATTTAGCAGAAAAAAGGTGTTTAAGATAAAACATTAAATTTTCTGAGGTTTTTTATTTTTAATTTTTCGAATTTAAAATGTTTGTCCTCGGACGTATTTTGACGTGCTGATTCCGAATCTTTGAACGAAAATGTCGAAAACCCATCAGAAATATTTTTCGCACCAAAAAAACTATTTGAAATCTAATTCAGAGCTGACCAACTCGAGACCGGTTAGAGATAGACGAAATCTGCGAACGCCAGTCGATTCAGAATGGTCGAATCGGTATGTATTGTGAATTTCAGTTGATCGAAAAAAAAAAATTTACCTGAAAAAAGTTGCAAGGGGTTACCCCTAAAAATCATCAAAAATACCAAGTCGTCACATCGACTTGAAATTCGCACTGTATACGTAAAATTTTATGCTCATTCCAAAAATGTATGATTTTTATATGCTCAGATATAAGATTTAGCAGAAAAAAGGTGTTTAAGATAAAACATTAAATTTTCTGAGGTTTTTTATTTTCCATTTTTCGAATTTAAATTTTTTGGCCTCGGACGTATTTTGACGTGCTGATTCCGAATCTTTGAACGAAAATGTCGAAAACCCATCAAAAATATTTTTCGCGCCAAAAAAACCATTTGAAATCTAATTCAGAGCTGACCAACTCGAGACCGGTCAGAGATAGACGAAATCTGCGAACGCCAGTCGATTCAGAATGGTCGAATGGGTATGTATTGTGAATTTCAGTTTATCGAAAAAAATAAAATTTACCTGAAAAAAGTTGCAAGGGGTTACCCCTAAAAATCATCAAAAATACCAAGTCGTCACATCGACTTGAAATTCGCACTGTATACGTAAAATTTTATGCTCATTCCAAAAATGTATGATTTTTATATGCTCAGATATAAGATTTAGCAGAAAAAAGGTGTTTAAGATAAAACATTAAATTTTCTGAGGTTTTTTATTTTTCATTTTTCGAATTTAAATTTTTTGGCCTCGGACGTATTTTGACGTGCTGATTCCGAATCTTTGAACGAAAATGTCGAAAACCCATCAGAAATATTTTTCGCGCCAAAAAACCATTTGAAATCTAATTCAGAGAGCTGACCAACTCGAGACCGGTTAGAGATAGACGAAATCTGCGAACGCCAGTCGATTCAGAATGGTCGAATGGGTATGTATTGTGAATTTCAGTTAATCGAAAAAAATAAAATTTACCTGAAAAAAGTTGCAAGATGTTTACCCCTAAAAATCATTAAAAATACCAAGTCGTCACATCGACTTGAAATTCGCACTGTATACGTAAAATTTTATGCTCATTCCAAAAATGTATGATTTTTATATGCTCAGATATAAGATTTAGCAGAAAAAAGGTGTTTAAGATAAAACATTAAATTTTCTGAGGTTTTTTATTTTCCATTTTTCGAATTTAAATTTTTTGGCCTCGGACGTATTTTGACGTGCTGATTCCGAATCTTTGAACGAAAATGTCGAAAACCCATCAGAAATATTTTTCGCGCCAAAAAAACCATTTGAAAACTAATTCAGAGCTGACCAACTCGAGACCGGTCAGAGATAGACGAAATCTGCGAACGCCAGTCGATTCAGAATGGTCGAATGGGTATGTATTGTGAATTTCAGTTTATCGAAAAAAATAAAATTTACCTGAAAAAAGTTGCAAGGGGTTACCCCTAAAAATCATCAAAAATACCAAGTCGTCACATCGACTTGAAATTCGCACTGTATACGTAAAATTTTATGCTCATTCCAAAAATGTATGATTTTTATATGCTCAGATATAAGATTTAGCAGAAAAAAGGTGTTTAAGATAAAACATTAAATTTTCTGAGGTTTTTTATTTTCCATTTTTCGAATTTAAATTTTTTGGCCTCGGACGTATTTTGACGTGCTGATTCCGAATCTTTGAACGAAAATGTCGAAAACCCATCAAAAATATTTTTCGCGCCAAAAAAACCATTTGAAATCTAATTCAGAGCTGACCAACTCGAGACCGGTTAGAGATAGACGAAATCTGCGAACGCCAGTCGATTTAGAATGGTCGAATCGGTATGTATTGTGAATTTCAGTTGATCGAAAAAAAAAAATTTACCTGAAAAAAGTTGCAAGGGGTTACCCCTAAAAATCATCAAAAATACCAAGTCGTCACATCGACTTGAAATTCGCACTGTATACGTAAAATTTTATGCTCATTCCAAAAATGTATGATTTTTATATGCTCAGATATAAGATTCAGCAGAAAAAAGGTGTTTAAGATAAAGCATTAAATTTTCTGAGGTTTTTTATTTTTTCTTTTTCGAATTTAAATTTTTTGGCCTCGGACGTATTTTGACGTGCTGATTCCGAATCTTTGAACGAAAATGTCGAAAACCCATTAGAAATATTTTTCGCGCCAAAAAAACCATTTGAAAACTAATTCAGAGCTGACCAACTCGAGACCGGTTAGGGATAGACGAAATCTGCGAACGCCAGTCGATTCAGAATGGTCGAATCGGTATGTATTCTGAATTTCAGTTGATCAAAAAAAAAATTTGCCTGTTGCAAGGGGTTAGTTACCCCTAAAAATCATCAAAAATACCAAGTCGTCACATCGACTTGAAATTCGCACTGTATACGTAAAATTTTATGCTCATTCCAAAAATGTATGATTTTTATATGCTCAGATATAAGATTTAGCAGAAAAAAGGTGTTTAAGATAAAACATTAAATTTTCTGAGGTTTTTTATTTTTCATTTTTTGAATTTAAAATGTTTGTCTTCGGACGTATTTTGACGTGCTGATTCCGAATCTTTGAACGAAAATGTCGAAAACCCATCAGAAATATTTTTCGCGCCAAAAAAACCATTTGAAAACTAATTCAGAGCTGACCAACTCGAGACCGGTCAGAGATAGACGAAATCTGCGAACGCCAGTCGATTCAGAATGGTCGAATCGGTATGTATTGTGAATTTCAGTTGATCGAAAAAAAAAAATTTACCTGAAAAAAGTTGCAAGGGGTTACCCCTAAAAATCATCAAAAATACCAAGTCGTCACATCGACTTGAAATTCGCACTGTATACGTAAAATTTTATGCTCATTCCAAAAATGTATGATTTTTATCTGCTCAGATATAATATTCAGCAGAAAAAAGGTGTTTAAGATAAAGCATTAAATTTTCTGAGGTTTTTTATTTTTCCTTTTTCGAATTTAAATTTTTTGGCCTCGGACGTATTTTGACGTGCTGATTCCGAATCTTTGAACGAAAATGTCGAAAACCCATTAGAAATATTTTTCGCGCCAAAAAAACCATTTGAAAACTAATTCAGAGCTGACCATCTCGAGACCGGTTAGGGATAGACGAAATCTGCGAACGCCAGTCGATTCAGAATGGTCGAATCGGTATGTATTCTGAATTTCAGTTGATCAAAAAAAAAATTTGCCTGAAAAAAGTTGCAAGGGGTTAGTTACCCCTAAAAATCATCAAAAATACCAAGTCGTCACATCGACTTGAAATTCGCACTGTATACGTAAAATTTTATGCTCATTCCAAAAATGTATGATTTTTATATGCTCAGATATAAGATTCAGCAGAAAAAAGGTGTTTAAGATAAAGCATTAAATTTTCTGAGGTTTTTTATTTTTTCTTTTTCGAATTTAAATTTTTTGGCCTCGGACGTATTTTGACGTGCTGATTCCGAATCTTTGAACGAAAATGTCGAAAACCCATCAGAAATATTTTTCGCGCCAAAAAAACGATTTGAAATCTAATTCAGAGCTGACCAACTCGAGACCGGTTAGAGATAGACGAAATCTGCGAACGCCAGTCGATTCAGAATGGTCGAATCGGTATGTATTGTGAATTTCAGTTGATCGAAAAAAAAAAATTTACCTGAAAAAAGTTGCAAGGGGTTACCCCTAAAAATCATCAAAAATACCAAGTCATCACATCGACTTGAAATTCGCACTGTATACGTAAAATTTTATGCTCATTCCAAAAATGTATGATTTTTATATGCTCAGATATAAGATTTAGCAGAAAAAAGGTGTTTAAGATAAAACATTAAATTTTCTGAGGTTTTTTATTTTTAATTTTTCGAATTTAAAATGTTTGTCCTCGGACGTATTTTGACGTGCTGATTCCGAATCTTTGAACGAAAATGTCGAAAACCCATCAGAAATATTTTTCGCGCCAAAAAAACTATTTGAAATCTAATTCAGAGCTGACCAACTCGAGACCGGTTAGAGATAGACGAAATCTGCGAACGCCAGTCGATTCAGAATGGTCGAATGGGTATGTATTGTGAATTTCAGTTAATCGAAAAAAATAAAATTTACCTGAAAAAAGTTGCAAGGGGTTACCCCTAAAAATCATTAAAAATACCAAGTCGTCACATCGACTTGAAATTCGCACTGTATACGTAAAATTTTATGCTCATTCCAAAAATGTATGATTTTTATATGCTCAGATATAAGATTTAGCAGAAAAAAGGTGTTTAAGATAAAACATTAAATTTTCTGAGGTTTTTTATTTTTAATTTTTCGAATTTAAAATGTTTGTCCTCGGACGTATTTTGACGTGCTGATTCCGAATCTTTGAACGAAAATGTCGAAAACCCATCAGAAATATTTTTCGCGCCAAAAAAACTATTTGAAATCTAATTCAGAGCTGACCAACTCGAGACCGGTTAGAGATAGACGAAATCTGCGAACGCCAGTCGATTCAGAATGGTCGAATCGGTATGTATTGTGAATTTCAGTTGATCGAAAAAAAAAAATTTACCTGAAAAAAGTTGCAAGGGGTTACCCCTAAAAATCATCAAAAATACCAAGTCATCACATCGACTTGAAATTCGCACTGTATACGTAAAATTTTATGCTCATTCCAAAAATGTATGATTTTTATATGCTCAGATATAAGATTTAGCAGAAAAAAGGTGTTTAAGATAAAACATTAAATTTTCTGAGGTTTTTTATTTTTAATTTTTCGAATTTAAAATGTTTGTCCTCGGACGTATTTTGACGTGCTGATTCCGAATCTTTGAACGAAAATGTCGAAAACCCATCAGAAATATTTTTCGCGCCAAAAAAACTATTTGAAATCTAATTCAGAGCTGACCAACTCGAGACCGGTTAGAGATAGACGAAATCTGCGAACGCCAGTCGATTCAGAATGGTCGAATCGGTATGTATTGTGAATTTCAGTTGATCGAAAAAAAAAAATTTACCTGAAAAAAGTTGCAAGGGGTTACCCCTAAAAATCATCAAAAATACCAAGTCATCACATCGACTTGAAATTCGCACTGTATACGTAAAATTTTATGCTCATTCCAAAAATGTATGATTTTTATATGCTCAGATATAAGATTTAGCAGAAAAAAGGTGTTTAAGATAAAACATTAAATTTTCTGAGGTTTTTTATTTTTAATTTTTCGAATTTAAAATGTTTGTCCTCGGACGTATTTTGACGTGCTGATTCCGAATCTTTGAACGAAAATGTCGAAAACCCATCAGAAATATTTTTCGCACCAAAAAAACTATTTGAAATCTAATTCAGAGCTGACCAACTCGAGACCGGTTAGAGATAGACGAAATCTGCGAACGCCAGTCGATTCAGAATGGTCGAATCGGTATGTATTGTGAATTTCAGTTGATCGAAAAAAAAAAATTTACCTGAAAAAAGTTGCAAGGGGTTACCCCTAAAAATCATCAAAAATACCAAGTCGTCACATCGACTTGAAATTCGCACTGTATACGTAAAATTTTATGCTCATTCCAAAAATGTATGATTTTTATATGCTCAGATATAAGATTTAGCAGAAAAAAGGTGTTTAAGATAAAACATTAAATTTTCTGAGGTTTTTTATTTTCCATTTTTCGAATTTAAATTTTTTGGCCTCGGACGTATTTTGACGTGCTGATTCCGAATCTTTGAACGAAAATGTCGAAAACCCATCAAAAATATTTTTCGCGCCAAAAAAACCATTTGAAATCTAATTCAGAGCTGACCAACTCGAGACCGGTCAGAGATAGACGAAATCTGCGAACGCCAGTCGATTCAGAATGGTCGAATGGGTATGTATTGTGAATTTTAGTTTATCGAAAAAAATAAAATTTACCTGAAAAAAGTTGCAAGGAACTACCCCTAAAAATCATCAAAAATACCAAGTCATCACATCGACTTGAAATTCGCACTGTATACGTAAAATTTTATGCTCATTCCAAAAATGTATGATTTTTATATGCTCAGATATAAGATTTAGCAGAAAAAAGGTGTTTAAGATAAAACATTAAATTTTCTGAGGTTTTTTATTTTTAATTTTTCGAATTTAAAATGTTTGTCCTCGGACGTATTTTGACGTGCTGATTCCGAATCTTTGAACGAAAATGTCGAAAACCCATCAGAAATATTTTTCGCGCCAAAAAAACTATTTGAAATCTAATTCAGAGCTGACCAACTCGAAACCGGTTAGAGATAGACGAAATCTGCGAACGCCAGTCGATTCAGAATGGTCGAATGGGTATGTATTGTGAATTTCAGTTAATCGAAAAAAATAAAATTTACCTGAAAAAAGTTGCAAGGGGTTACCCCTAAAAATCATTAAAAATACCAAGTCGTCACATCGACTTGAAATTCGCACTGTATACGTAAAATTTTATGCTCATTCCAAAAATGTATGATTTTTATATGCTCAGATATAAGATTTAGCAGAAAAAAGGTGTTTAAGATAAAACATTAAATTTTCTGAGGTTTTTTATTTTTAATTTTTCGAATTTAAAATGTTTGTCCTCGGACGTATTTTGACGTGCTGATTCCGAATCTTTGAACGAAAATGTCGAAAACCCATCAGAAATATTTTTCGCGCCAAAAAAACTATTTGAAATCTAATTCAGAGCTGACCAACTCGAGACCGGTTAGAGATAGACGAAATCTGCGAACGCCAGTCGATTCAGAATGGTCGAATCGGTATGTATTGTGAATTTCAGTTGATCGAAAAAAAAAAATTTACCTGAAAAAAGTTGCAAGGGGTTACCCCTAAAAATCATCAAAAATACCAAGTCATCACATCGACTTGAAATTCGCACTGTATACGTAAAATTTTATGCTCATTCCAAAAATGTATGATTTTTATATGCTCAGATATAAGATTTAGCAGAAAAAAGGTGTTTAAGATAAAACATTAAATTTTCTGAGGTTTTTTATTTTCCATTTTTCGAATTTAAATTTTTTGGCCTCGGACGTATTTTGACGTGCTGATTCCGAATCTTTGAACGAAAATGTCGAAAACCCATCAGAAATATTTTTCGCGCCAAAAAAACTATTTGAAATCTAATTCAGAGCTGACCAACTCGAGACCGGTTAGAGATAGACGAAATCTGCGAACGACAGTCGATTCAGAATGGTCGAATGGGTATGTATTGTGAATTTCAGTTAATCGAAAAAAATAAAATTTACCTGAAAAAAGTTGCAAGGGGTTACCCCTAAAAATCATTAAAAATACCAAGTCGTCACATCGACTTGAAATTCGCACTGTATACGTAAAATTTTATGCTCATTCCAAAAATGTATGATTTTTATATGCTCAGATATAAGATTTACCAGAAAAAAGGTGTTTAAGATAACACATTAAATTTTCTGAGGTTTTTTATTTTTCATTTTTCGAATTTAAATTTTTTGGGCTCGGACGTATTTTGACGTGAGATTCCGAATCTTTGAACGAAAATGTCGAAAACCCATCAGAAATGTTCAACAGAGCGTTGGACAGAATTCGAATGTGGTAACAACTTTTACCAATATAAATGAATAAAATGAAGAAGTTACGTAATTTATTACTCAAAAATACAACATATGAAAATCAACTTGACATTCAATAATAATAACAAATATATCTTGTCTCCATGAGAACATTTCTTGCTCCTATCTTGATTCATTTCAACACTTCCCCTCAAGACAATGTTCATTTTTGAAGAATAACAGTAGCAAGTCCAAGCATTTTCACACAAGCATTATGTTTCGGTTTAGGTAAACCCTTGGTGAGAATATCAGCTGTCATATTTTTCGTCGATATATGCTTTACAGTAATTTCTTTGTTTTCAATCAAATTTCTGATAAAATGATACCTCAAATCAATATGTTTACTCCTAGCATGAAAAGTCGGATTTTCCGCTAGTTTGAGTGCGCTGAGATTATCATTGAACAATATTATGTCAGTCAATTCTTTGAGTCCCAAATCCTTCATGAAATTTCGATGATAGACAGCTTCTTTCGCGGCTTCAGTCATCCCCATATATTCCGCTTCGGTAGAGGAGAGAGCGACTGTGCGTTGCTTCTTTGCATCCCATGAAATAGGACTACCAGATAACATAAAAACAAATCCTGTATAGGATCTCCTGTCATCGAGACAAGATCCCCAATCTGAATCTACAAAACCTCTCAAACCTTCTTGATCTGATGAATAAACGATTCCTAGATCAATGGTTCCCTTCAGGTAGCGTAGGACACGTTTAGCTGCCGTCCAATGCACCTTGCTGTAGCAGTTATTGAACTGTCCCAAGTAACTGACAGCAAAGCTGATATCTGGTCTCGTAGTAGTGCTTAGGTATGTCAAAGCACCTATCAGTTCACGATATGGTAGTTTCTGTTCGCTTTCCGTTGGGGCTTCTACGGGCTTTTTCAATTTTGAGTTTGGTTCCAATGGAGTTGACACATGATTTGAATCTGTCATCCCAAACCGGTCCAATATTTCTCTGATATATCCTCTCTGTTGCATTGCTAATTCACCATTTTTCTTCGAGAATTCTATTCCAAGGCAATATCCAACTTCTCCCAAGTCCTTCACATCAAAATGATTCGAAAGTTTTAGATAAACGGAATCGGCAGTACTTGGATCTTTCGAAACTACTAAAATGTCGTCAACATAAATCACAATAATACTTAATTCTTCCCCTTGATTTATGCGATAAATACATGGATCGGAATTCAATGGTACAGCTCCGAATGAAATAAGAACGGTATTCAGTTTGTTATACCAACTTCGTCCTGCTTGACGAAGGCCATATAGTGATTTTTTCAATAAACAAACTTTGTTTCCTTGACGAAATTGATCTAACATATCAATCGCTTTCTTGATAATACTGAAGTTCATATTTCCTTCTTCGATAATTATTTCTAATATTTCTTTCAGCATTTCTGGAGGTTCCATGAATATTTCTTCCTCGATTTCGCCATTCAGGTATGCACAAGTCACATCAAACTGTCGAAGTGACATTTTAAATCGGGTTGCCAGTGCCGTAACAAGCCGAATTGAACTCATACGAGCAACCGGAGCGAAAGTTTGATTGAAGTGTATGCCAGGTTCTTGACTAAAACCTTGGGCTACAAGTCTTGCTTTTCTTTTATCGAGTGATCCATCAGCTCTATACTTATTTCGTAAAACCATTCGACTTCCAATGATTTGTCGATCTTTTGGCCGTTCTATGAGTTCCCAGGTATCATTTTTTATTATAGACTTGATTTCTTCCGCCATTGCGTGATACCATTCATGATTTTCAGGTCCAGACATCGCCTGTTTCATTGGAATTTCTGAAATCAGTGCAACATTTCCTTCATGCTGAACTTCTTCTATCAGTTTATACATTTTACGAGGTCTTCCCCTTGAGCCCGACCTCTCGATTCTCGGTCTGCCAGGTCCTCTTCTGAGTAAAGAGTGTTGTTGTTCTTCCTCTTGTATGTCAACCTCTGCAACCTCTGCTGGTACTTCTTCAGTGCGATTTATTTCAGGTTTCACATTTCTGACCTCAATGTCAACCGTTTGTGGGAAATTTACTTCGTTATTTTCATTTAGAATGAAATCTTGATATTCGTTCAGGTTAGTTTGACATTTTTCAGAAAATTTTACGTCTCTTGTAATGTGAATCTTTCGTTCTTCTTTCAACCAAACCTTATATCCTTTCGAATGTTCGGTATAACCCAAGAAAATACCTTCCTTGCAACGAGAGTCAAATTTTCCCTTATCCGGATCTCTGTTCAGACAGAATACTTTGCAGCCGAATTCTCTGAAATATGATACATCTGGTTTTTTTCCTGTCCAAACCTCGTACGGCGTTTTATCTTTCAAACTTCCAGTAGGACAACGATTTCGGATGTAATTCGCCGTATTTACGGCTTCGGCCCAAAAAATATTTGGTAATCCAGACTGCATAAGTAAACATCTTGCTGTATCGAGAAGAGTACGGTTTTTTCGTTCGGCAATACCATTTTGCTCTGGGTTATACGGACATGTCAAACGTCTTGTGATTCCTCTGCTATTCAGCAATTCTTCGAAATTTTTGTTTGTATACTCTGTTCCATTGTCAGATTGAATGCATTTGACTTTTGTTCCTTTCTGGTTTTCTATTAAAATGATTACATTTTTGGTAACTTCGGTTACTTCAGTTTTGGATCGAATGAACCTCACTTCACACCATCGGGAATGATCATCAATGAACTCGATGAAATATTTGGCTTTTCCAATTGATTCCACTCTCATTGGTCCACATACATCAGTATGTATCAGATCTAATGGGGCACTAATTCTGAGAGACTTTTTCGGAAACGGGGCTCTTGACATTTTTCCATGAAAACATATGTCACATTCGAACTCTTTTTGACATCTATCGAGTTTCAGACCATTGATAGTTCTTTTGCGCTCAGCATCCAGGAGATCTTTAATATTCAGATGTCCCATCCTTCGATGCCAAAGTTCGAGATTTTCTTTGCTTCTTTGTGAAAAGAAAACTGAATTTTGATAACCACGAACATAATACAATCCTCCAATACGATCAGCAATCAATTTTATATCGTCATCCGTTCCGATTACAAGAGCAACGTCTTTCTTGAATATGACTTCGAAACCATTCTCAGTAATTTTTCCAACAGAAATTAGATTGGTACGTAAATCTGGTACATGCAAAGTGTTGCTGAGAGTTATGGTCTTCGATTCTTCATTAACATCGGTCATGAACGATACGACACCTTTGGCTAAAATGTCTGTCGATTGATTATTTGCAAGATTCAATGTTTCGTTATCAATGTAACTGAGTTCAGTAAAATTTTCAGCTTCTTTACACAAATGTGATGTAGCACCACTGTCTAAACACCATTTCATATCAGGTTCGATATCACCAATTTGAAAAACTTCGGTGGCACAAAGACATACATTTTCAACATGTTTTGCTGCAGGTTCTTCATTTTTACGATTGTATTTACAATCTGAAGATTTGTGCCCAATTTTTCTGCACTTGTGACAACGGAATTTAAATTCAGTTTTCTTCGTAGCTGCTTCCAAATTCAAATTATTTCCGGAGTCCTCATATTTTCTGTTGTATCGTTTTGGAAAATGCTTTTTATTTGCAAACATTGCATTCTGCATTGAATTTCTAGCTTCATTCTTGCGTGCATCGTTCTCTTCAATGATTTTCACTCACAAAATATCAGGAGATGGTAATACGTCTCTGGATTCTATAGCACATCTGAAGTTTTCGAAGCTGGAGGGTAAACTGTACAACAACATAATGGAAAGTAGATCTGGATTGATTTCGACTTCCATTTCGCTCAATTTGTCAACAGCATCAAAAAATTTGTTCAAATGATCACGAACATCGTCACCATCAGTCATTCGTTGTAAAGTGAGCTGTTTTAAAAGTGTGGCTTTCCGGGCTGGTCCTTTCGACTGGTATATATTTTCCAACTTCAGCCAAACATGACGAGAAGTTGTACATCCTTTGACTTGTTTTAGTTCTGATGGACTGATTGACAGAATGATATCGGATTTAGCTTTGTTATCATTCTTTATCCAATTTTGCAAAATGTTCAGGGAAACTGCGTCACCTTCAATCAAAGATGGTTTCGATATATCACCATTCACATATACCCATGCATCGTTCTTGATAAGTAAAGCTTCCATTTGCATTTTCCAGGTATCGTAATTATCTTTGGTGAGGGTTTCAATCCTGGATACATTCGTCGAATTCATACTGGAGCACTTCTTGGTAGATTTCAGTTGATACGCAAATTCTAGACTCTTAAACGTTTAGGTCCTGGGCCCATAACCTGTTCAACAGAGCGTTGGACAGAATTCGAATGTGGTAACAACTTTTACCAATATAAATGAATAAAATGAAGAACCTGCAGCAAAACATGTTGAAAGAAGAATTAAGTATTATTGTGATTTATGTTGACGACATTTTAGTAGTTTCGAAAATGTCGTCAACATAAATCACAATAATACTTAATTAGAAATATTTTTCGCGCCAAAAAAACCATTTGAAAACTAATTCAGAGCTGACCAACTCGAGACCGGTCAGAGATAGACGAAATCTGCGAACGCCAGTCGATTCAGAATGGTCGAATCGGTATGTATTGTGAATTTCAGTTGATCGAAAAAAAAAAAATTTACCTGAAAAAAGTTGCAAGGGGTTACCCCTAAAAATCATCAAAAATACCAAGTCGTCACATCGACTTGAAATTCGCACTGTATACGTAAAATTTTATGCTCATTCCAAAAATGTATGATTTTTATATGCTCAGATATAAGATTTAGCAGAAAAAAGGTGTTTAAGATAAAACATTAAATTTTCTGAGGTTTTTTATTTTCCATTTTTCGAATTTAAATTTTTTGGCCTCGGACGTATTTTGACGTGCTGATTCCGAATCTTTGAACGAAAATGTCGAAAACCCATCAAAAATATTTTTCGCGCCAAAAAAACCATTTGAAATCTAATTCAGAGCTGACCAACTCGAGACCGGTTAGAGATAGACGAAATCTGCGAACGCCAGTCGATTCAGAATGGTCGAATCGGTATGTATTGTGAATTTCAGTTGATCGAAAAAAAAAAATTTACCTGAAAAAAGTTGCAAGGGGTTACCCCTAAAAATCATCAAAAATACCAAGTCGTCACATCGACTTGAAATTCGCACTGTATACGTAAAATTTTATGCTCATTCCAAAAATGTATGATTTTTATATGCTCAGATATAAGATTTAGCAGAAAAAAGGTGTTTAAGATAAAACATTAAATTTTCTGAGGTTTTTTATTTTCCATTTTTCGAATTTAAATTTTTTGGCCTCGGACGTATTTTGACGTGCTGATTCCGAATCTTTGAACGAAAATGTCGAAAACCCATCAGAAATATTTTTCGCGCCAAAAAAACCATTTGAAAACTAATTCAGAGCTGACCAACTCGAGACCGGTCAGAGATAGACGAAATCTGCGAACGCCAGTCGATTCAGAATGGTCGAATGGGTATGTATTGTGAATTTCAGTTTATCGAAAAAAATAAAATTTACCTGAAAAAAGTTGCAAGGGGTTACCCCTAAAAATCATCAAAAATACCAAGTCGTCACATCGACTTGAAATTCGCACTGTATACGTAAAATTTTATGCTCATTCCAAAAATGTATGATTTTTATATGCTCAGATATAAGATTTAGCAGAAAAAAGGTGTTTAAGATAAAACATTAAATTTTCTGAGGTTTTTTATTTTCCATTTTTCGAATTTAAATTTTTTGGCCTCGGACGTATTTTGACGTGCTGATTCCGAATCTTTGAACGAAAATGTCGAAAACCCATCAAAAATATTTTTCGCGCCAAAAAAACCATTTGAAATCTAATTCAGAGCTGACCAACTCGAGACCGGTTAGAGATAGACGAAATCTGCGAACGCCAGTCGATTCAGAATGGTCGAATGTATTGTGAATTTCAGTTGATCGAAAAAAAAAAATTTACCTGAAAAAAGTTGCAAGGGGTTACCCCTAAAAATCATCAAAAATACCAAGTCGTCACATCGACTTGAAATTCGCACTGTATACGTAAAATTTTATGCTCATTCCAAAAATGTATGATTTTTATATGCTCAGATATAAGATTCAGCAGAAAAAAGGTGTTTAAGATAAAGCATTAAATTTTCTGAGGTTTTTTATTTTTTCTTTTTCGAATTTAAATTTTTTGGCCTCGGACGTATTTTGACGTGCTGATTCCGAATCTTTGAACGAAAATGTCGAAAACCCATTAGAAATATTTTTCGCGCCAAAAAAACCATTTGAAAACTAATTCAGAGCTGACCAACTCGAGACCGGTTAGGGATAGACGAAATCTGCGAACGCCAGTCGATTCAGAATGGTCGAATCGGTATGTATTCTGAATTTCAGTTGATCAAAAAAAAAATTTGCCTGTTGCAAGGGGTTAGTTACCCCTAAAAATCATCAAAAATACCAAGTCGTCACATCGACTTGAAATTCGCACTGTATACGTAAAATTTTATGCTCATTCCAAAAATGTATGATTTTTATATGCTCAGATATAAGATTTAGCAGAAAAAAGGTGTTTAAGATAAAACATTAAATTTTCTGAGGTTTTTTATTTTCCATTTTTCGAATTTAAATTTTTTGGCCTCGGACGTATTTTGACGTGCTGATTCCGAATCTTTGAACGAAAATGTCGAAAACCCATCAAAAATATTTTTCGCGCCAAAAAAACCATTTGAAATCTAATTCAGAGCTGACCAACTCGAGACCGGTTAGAGATAGACGAAATCTGCGAACGCCAGTCGATTCAGAATGGTCGAATCGGTATGTATTGTGAATTTCAGTTGATCGAAAAAAAAAAATTTACCTGAAAAAAGTTGCAAGGGGTTACCCCTAAAAATCATCAAAAATACCAAGTCGTCACATCGACTTGAAATTCGCACTGTATACGTAAAATTTTATGCTCATTCCAAAAATGTATGATTTTTATATGCTCAGATATAAGATTTAGCAGAAAAAAGGTGTTTAAGATAAAACATTAAATTTTCTGAGGTTTTTTATTTTCCATTTTTCGAATTTAAATTTTTTGGCCTCGGACGTATTTTGACGTGCTGATTCCGAATCTTTGAACGAAAATGTCGAAAACCCATCAGAAATATTTTTCGCGCCAAAAAAACCATTTGAAAACTAATTCAGAGCTGACCAACTCGAGACCGGTCAGAGATAGACGAAATCTGCGAACGCCAGTCGATTCAGAATGGTCGAATGGGTATGTATTGTGAATTTCAGTTTATCGAAAAAAATAAAATTTACCTGAAAAAAGTTGCAAGGGGTTACCCCTAAAAATCATCAAAAATACCAAGTCGTCACATCGACTTGAAATTCGCACTGTATACGTAAAATTTTATGCTCATTCCAAAAATGTATGATTTTTATATGCTCAGATATAAGATTTAGCAGAAAAAAGGTGTTTAAGATAAAACATTAAATTTTCTGAGGTTTTTTATTTTCCATTTTTCGAATTTAAATTTTTTGGCCTCGGACGTATTTTGACGTGCTGATTCCGAATCTTTGAACGAAAATGTCGAAAACCCATCAAAAATATTTTTCGCGCCAAAAAAACCATTTGAAATCTAATTCAGAGCTGACCAACTCGAGACCGGTTAGAGATAGACGAAATCTGCGAACGCCAGTCGATTCAGAATGGTCGAATGTATTGTGAATTTCAGTTGATCGAAAAAAAAAAATTTACCTGAAAAAAGTTGCAAGGGGTTACCCCTAAAAATCATCAAAAATACCAAGTCGTCACATCGACTTGAAATTCGCACTGTATACGTAAAATTTTATGCTCATTCCAAAAATGTATGATTTTTATATGCTCAGATATAAGATTCAGCAGAAAAAAGGTGTTTAAGATAAAGCATTAAATTTTCTGAGGTTTTTTATTTTTTCTTTTTCGAATTTAAATTTTTTGGCCTCGGACGTATTTTGACGTGCTGATTCCGAATCTTTGAACGAAAATGTCGAAAACCCATTAGAAATATTTTTCGCGCCAAAAAAACCATTTGAAAACTAATTCAGAGCTGACCAACTCGAGACCGGTTAGGGATAGACGAAATCTGCGAACGCCAGTCGATTCAGAATGGTCGAATCGGTATGTATTCTGAATTTCAGTTGATCAAAAAAAAAATTTGCCTGTTGCAAGGGGTTAGTTACCCCTAAAAATCATCAAAAATACCAAGTCGTCACATCGACTTGAAATTCGCACTGTATACGTAAAATTTTATGCTCATTCCAAAAATGTATGATTTTTATATGCTCAGATATAAGATTTAGCAGAAAAAAGGTGTTTAAGATAAAACATTAAATTTTCTGAGGTTTTTTATTTTTCATTTTTTGAATTTAAAATGTTTGTCTTCGGACGTATTTTGACGTGCTGATTCCGAATCTTTGAACGAAAATGTCGAAAACCCATCAGAAATATTTTTCGCGCCAAAAAAACCATTTGAAAACTAATTCAGAGCTGACCAACTCGAGACCGGTCAGAGATAGACGAAATCTGCGAACGCCAGTCGATTCAGAATGGTCGAATCGGTATGTATTGTGAATTTCAGTTGATCGAAAAAAAAAAATTTACCTGAAAAAAGTTGCAAGGGGTTACCCCTAAAAATCATCAAAAATACCAAGTCGTCACATCGACTTGAAATTCGCACTGTATACGTAAAATTTTATGCTCATTCCAAAAATGTATGATTTTTATCTGCTCAGATATAATATTCAGCAGAAAAAAGGTGTTTAAGATAAAGCATTAAATTTTCTGAGGTTTTTTATTTTTCCTTTTTCGAATTTAAATTTTTTGGCCTCGGACGTATTTTGACGTGCTGATTCCGAATCTTTGAACGAAAATGTCGAAAACCCATTAGAAATATTTTTCGCGCCAAAAAACCATTTGAAATCTAATTCAGAGAGCTGACCAACTCGAGACCGGTTAGAGATAGACGAAATCTGCGAACGCCAGTCGATTCAGAATGGTCGAATGGGTATGTATTGTGAATTTCAGTTAATCGAAAAAAATAAAATTTACCTGAAAAAAGTTGCAAGATGTTTACCCCTAAAAATCATTAAAAATACCAAGTCGTCACATCGACTTGAAATTCGCACTGTATACGTAAAATTTTATGCTCATTCCAAAAATGTATGATTTTTATATGCTCAGATATAAGATTTAGCAGAAAAAAGGTGTTTAAGATAAAACATTAAATTTTCTGAGGTTTTTTATTTTCCATTTTTCGAATTTAAATTTTTTGGCCTCGGACGTATTTTGACGTGCTGATTCCGAATCTTTGAACGAAAATGTCGAAAACCCATCAGAAATATTTTTCGCGCCAAAAAAACCATTTGAAAACTAATTCAGAGCTGACCAACTCGAGACCGGTCAGAGATAGACGAAATCTGCGAACGCCAGTCGATTCAGAATGGTCGAATGGGTATGTATTGTGAATTTCAGTTTATCGAAAAAAATAAAATTTACCTGAAAAAAGTTGCAAGGGGTTACCCCTAAAAATCATCAAAAATACCAAGTCGTCACATCGACTTGAAATTCGCACTGTATACGTAAAATTTTATGCTCATTCCAAAAATGTATGATTTTTATATGCTCAGATATAAGATTTAGCAGAAAAAAGGTGTTTAAGATAAAACATTAAATTTTCTGAGGTTTTTTATTTTCCATTTTTCGAATTTAAATTTTTTGGCCTCGGACGTATTTTGACGTGCTGATTCCGAATCTTTGAACGAAAATGTCGAAAACCCATCAAAAATATTTTTCGCGCCAAAAAAACCATTTGAAATCTAATTCAGAGCTGACCAACTCGAGACCGGTTAGAGATAGACGAAATCTGCGAACGCCAGTCGATTCAGAATGGTCGAATGTATTGTGAATTTCAGTTGATCGAAAAAAAAAAATTTACCTGAAAAAAGTTGCAAGGGGTTACCCCTAAAAATCATCAAAAATACCAAGTCGTCACATCGACTTGAAATTCGCACTGTATACGTAAAATTTTATGCTCATTCCAAAAATGTATGATTTTTATATGCTCAGATATAAGATTCAGCAGAAAAAAGGTGTTTAAGATAAAGCATTAAATTTTCTGAGGTTTTTTATTTTTTCTTTTTCGAATTTAAATTTTTTGGCCTCGGACGTATTTTGACGTGCTGATTCCGAATCTTTGAACGAAAATGTCGAAAACCCATTAGAAATATTTTTCGCGCCAAAAAAACCATTTGAAAACTAATTCAGAGCTGACCAACTCGAGACCGGTTAGGGATAGACGAAATCTGCGAACGCCAGTCGATTCAGAATGGTCGAATCGGTATGTATTCTGAATTTCAGTTGATCAAAAAAAAAATTTGCCTGTTGCAAGGGGTTAGTTACCCCTAAAAATCATCAAAAATACCAAGTCGTCACATCGACTTGAAATTCGCACTGTATACGTAAAATTTTATGCTCATTCCAAAAATGTATGATTTTTATATGCTCAGATATAAGATTTAGCAGAAAAAAGGTGTTTAAGATAAAACATTAAATTTTCTGAGGTTTTTTATTTTTCATTTTTTGAATTTAAAATGTTTGTCTTCGGACGTATTTTGACGTGCTGATTCCGAATCTTTGAACGAAAATGTCGAAAACCCATCAGAAATATTTTTCGCGCCAAAAAAACCATTTGAAAACTAATTCAGAGCTGACCAACTCGAGACCGGTCAGAGATAGACGAAATCTGCGAACGCCAGTCGATTCAGAATGGTCGAATCGGTATGTATTGTGAATTTCAGTTGATCGAAAAAAAAAAATTTACCTGAAAAAAGTTGCAAGGGGTTACCCCTAAAAATCATCAAAAATACCAAGTCGTCACATCGACTTGAAATTCGCACTGTATACGTAAAATTTTATGCTCATTCCAAAAATGTATGATTTTTATCTGCTCAGATATAATATTCAGCAGAAAAAAGGTGTTTAAGATAAAGCATTAAATTTTCTGAGGTTTTTTATTTTTCCTTTTTCGAATTTAAATTTTTTGGCCTCGGACGTATTTTGACGTGCTGATTCCGAATCTTTGAACGAAAATGTCGAAAACCCATTAGAAATATTTTTCGCGCCAAAAAAACCATTTGAAAACTAATTCAGAGCTGACCATCTCGAGACCGGTTAGGGATAGACGAAATCTGCGAACGCCAGTCGATTCAGAATGGTCGAATCGGTATGTATTCTGAATTTCAGTTGATCAAAAAAAAAATTTGCCTGAAAAAAGTTGCAAGGGGTTAGTTACCCCTAAAAATCATCAAAAATACCAAGTCGTCACATCGACTTGAAATTCGCACTGTATACGTAAAATTTTATGCTCATTCCAAAAATGTATGATTTTTATATGCTCAGATATAAGATTCAGCAGAAAAAAGGTGTTTAAGATAAAGCATTAAATTTTCTGAGGTTTTTTATTTTTTCTTTTTCGAATTTAAATTTTTTGGCCTCGGACGTATTTTGACGTGCTGATTCCGAATCTTTGAACGAAAATGTCGAAAACCCATCAGAAATATTTTTCGCGCCAAAAAAACTATTTGAAATCTAATTCAGAGCTGACCAACTCGAGACCGGTTAGAGATAGACGAAATCTGCGAACGCCAGTCGATTCAGAATGGTCGAATCGGTATGTATTGTGAATTTCAGTTGATCGAAAAAAAAAAATTTACCTGAAAAAAGTTGCAAGGGGTTACCCCTAAAAATCATCAAAAATACCAAGTCATCACATCGACTTGAAATTCGCACTGTATACGTAAAATTTTATGCTCATTCCAAAAATGTATGATTTTTATATGCTCAGATATAAGATTTAGCAGAAAAAAGGTGTTTAAGATAAAACATTAAATTTTCTGAGGTTTTTTATTTTTAATTTTTCGAATTTAAAATGTTTGTCCTCGGACGTATTTTGACGTGCTGATTCCGAATCTTTGAACGAAAATGTCGAAAACCCATCAGAAATATTTTTCGCGCCAAAAAAACTATTTGAAATCTAATTCAGAGCTGACCAACTCGAGACCGGTTAGAGATAGACGAAATCTGCGAACGCCAGTCGATTCAGAATGGTCGAATGGGTATGTATTGTGAATTTCAGTTAATCGAAAAAAATAAAATTTACCTGAAAAAAGTTGCAAGGGGTTACCCCTAAAAATCATTAAAAATACCAAGTCGTCACATCGACTTGAAATTCGCACTGTATACGTAAAATTTTATGCTCATTCCAAAAATGTATGATTTTTATCTGCTCAGATATAATATTCAGCAGAAAAAAGGTGTTTAAGATAAAACATTAAATTTTCTGAGGTTTTTTATTTTTAATTTTTCGAATTTAAAATGTTTGTCCTCGGACGTATTTTGACGTGCTGATTCCGAATCTTTGAACGAAAATGTCGAAAACCCATCAGAAATATTTTTCGCGCCAAAAAAACTATTTGAAATCTAATTCAGAGCTGACCAACTCGAGACCGGTTAGAGATAGACGAAATCTGCGAACGCCAGTCGATTCAGAATGGTCGAATGGGTATGTATTGTGAATTTCAGTTAATCGAAAAAAATAAAATTTACCTGAAAAAAGTTGCAAGGGGTTACCCCTAAAAATCATTAAAAATACCAAGTCGTCACATCGACTTGAAATTCGCACTGTATACGTAAAATTTTATGCTCATTCCAAAAATGTATGATTTTTATATGCTCAGATATAAGATTTACCAGAAAAAAGGTGTTTAAGATAACACATTAAATTTTCTGAGGTTTTTTATTTTTCATTTTTCGAATTTAAATTTTTTGGCCTCGGACGTATTTTGACGTGCTGATTCCGAATCTTTGAACGAAAATGTCGAAAACCCATCAGAAATATTTTTCGCGCCAAAAAAACCATTTGAAAACTAATTCAGAGCTGACCAACTCGAGACCGGTCAGAGATAGACGAAATCTGCGAACGCCAGTCGATTCAGAATGGTCGAATCGGTATGTATTGTGAATTTCAGTTGATCGAAAAAAAAAAATTTACCTGAAAAAAGTTGCAAGGGGTTACCCCTAAAAATCATCAAAAATACCAAGTCGTCACATCGACTTGAAATTCGCACTGTATACGTAAAATTTTATGCTCATTCCAAAAATGTATGATTTTTATATGCTCAGATATAAGATTCAGCAGAAAAAAGGTGTTTAAGATAAAGCATTAAATTTTCTGAGGTTTTTTATTTTTTCTTTTTCGAATTTAAATTTTTTGGCCTCGGACGTATTTTGACGTGCTGATTCCGAATCTTTGAACGAAAATGTCGAAAACCCATTAGAAATATTTTTCGCGCCAAAAAAACCATTTGAAAACTAATTCAGAGCTGACCAACTCGAGACCGGTTAGGGATAGACGAAATCTGCGAACGCCAGTCGATTCAGAATGGTCGAATCGGTATGTATTCTGAATTTCAGTTGATCAAAAAAAAAATTTGCCTGTTGCAAGGGGTTAGTTACCCCTAAAAATCATCAAAAATACCAAGTCGTCACATCGACTTGAAATTCGCACTGTATACGTAAAATTTTATGCTCATTCCAAAAATGTATGATTTTTATATGCTCAGATATAAGATTTAGCAGAAAAAAGGTGTTTAAGATAAAACATTAAATTTTCTGAGGTTTTTTATTTTTCATTTTTTGAATTTAAAATGTTTGTCTTCGGACGTATTTTGACGTGCTGATTCCGAATCTTTGAACGAAAATGTCGAAAACCCATCAGAAATATTTTTCGCGCCAAAAAAACCATTTGAAATCTAATTCAGAGAGCTGACCAACTCGAGACCGGTTAGAGATAGACGAAATCTGCGAACGCCAGTCGATTCAGAATGGTCGAATGGGTATGTATTGTGAATTTCAGTTAATCGAAAAAAATAAAATTTACCTAAAAATCATTAAAAATACCAAGTCGTCACATCGACTTGAAATTCGCACTGTATACGTAAAATTTTATGCTCATTCCAAAAATGTATGATTTTTATATGCTCAGATATAAGATTTAGCAGAAAAAAGGTGTTTAAGATAAAACATTAAATTTTCTGAGGTTTTTTATTTTTCATTTTTCGAATTTAAATTTTTTGGCCTCGGACGTATTTTGACGTGCTGATTCCGAATCTTTGAACGAAAATGTCGAAAACCCATCAGAAATATTTTTCGCGCCAAAAAAACCATTTGAAAACTAATTCAGAGCTGACCAACTCGAGACCGGTCAGAGATAGACGAAATCTGCGAACGCCAGTCGATTCAGAATGGTCGAATCGGTATGTATTGTGAATTTCAGTTGATCGAAAAAAAAAAATTTACCTGAAAAAAGTTGCAAGGGGTTACCCCTAAAAATCATCAAAAATACCAAGTCGTCACATCGACTTGAAATTCGCACTGTATACGTAAAATTTTATGCTCATTTCAAAAATGTATGATTTTTATATGCTCAGATATAAGATTTAGCAGAAAAAAGGTGTTTAAGATAAAACATTAAATTTTCTGAGGTTTTTTATTTTTCATTTTTCGAATTTAAATTTTTTGGCCTCGGACGTATTTTGACGTGCTGATTCCGAATCTTTGAACGAAAATGTCGAAAACCATCAGAAATATTTTTTGCGCCAAAAAAACCATTTGAAATCTAATTCAGAGAGCTGACCAACTCGAGATCGGTTAGAGATAGACGAAATATGCGAACGCCAGTCGATTCAGAATGGTCGAATGGGTATGTATTGTGAATTTCAGTTTATCGAAAAAAATAAAATTTACCTGAAAAAAGTTGCAAGGGTTACCCCTAAAAATCATCAAAAATACCAAGTCATCACATCGACTTGAAATTCGCACTGTATACGTAAAATTTTATGCTCATTCCAAAAATGTATGATTTTTATATGCTCAGATATAAGATTTAGCAGAAAAAAGGTGTTTAAGATAAAACATTAAATTTTCTGAGGTTTTTTATTTTTAATTTTTCGAATTTAAAATGTTTGTCCTCGGACGTATTTTGACGTGCTGATTCCGAATCTTTGAACGAAAATGTCGAACACTCATCAGAAATATTTTTGGTGGCAAAAAAAACATCTAAAACTGATTTAGCGCTGACCAACTCGAGAACGGTTAAAGATAAACAAATTCTGCGAACGTTAATCGATTCAAAATGGCCGAATTAGTATATACTGAGAATTTGAACGAAAAAAATCAACGGACAAAAAAGTCGAGTATATCATGATAGATAATATTTTGAACTTTTTTATTTTTCATTTCTCGAATTTCAAATTTTTGTCTCCGAATGTATTTCGACGTGCTGATTCCGAATCTTTGAACGAAAATGTCGAAAACTCATCAGATATATTTTTGTCGCCAAAAAAAACATTTGAAAACTGATTCAGAGCTGACCAACTCGAGAACGGTTAAAGATAGGCGAATTCTGCGAACGCCAATCGATTCAAAATGGCTGAATTAGTATGTATTGGGAATGTATTTGGGAATTATTTTATGACTTTCTGGATCTTATTTTTAATTGAATTATCTTTCAATGCCCCCTGAAACTTTTTCATTATTTTTCTTTAGAGCTAATTACTGCACTTATTTCATTAGGTGTACAAAAAATGACTAGTTGTTTTCCCTTCGTTTCATATCAACTAAAATATCCATGCGCGAGCATGAAATGTGACGTCGGCGTTAAACCACGTTTTCTGAGAAAACGAGCGTATTTCATAAGGTATTACTGAAAATCATTCTTGTGGAGAATTGCATTATCTCTCAACCTATCTAAATCGTTTTTTGATAAATCTTATATCTTCTGAAATAACAACAACAAAAAATTATATTGTTTTTAAATGAAACATTTTGTAGGTTCCACCCCTGATATTTTGATAAATTTTTTTTTCTATTAATACATGATGACGAGATGTCATATTCCGAGTTTTAGAGTGCTACAATTCATTCTTCACTTTTTGCTCGAGTTTGTCTGTCGTTACTGGATTATTAAAAATTTCATTATACATCTCCTGAAAAAAAAAAAACTAATCCTGGGAGGCCTTGTAGACACGGCATAAAACGTCCCGAATGTTTTAGGGGAACTTATACTGAATGAGCTTACTCTATGCAATTGCATTGACTTGTTCCATTCCCCAATTTCCGGTAGTAACTAGTAAGTACTAATTCCGCTATTCTTATTGCCGTAAGAGAGGATGTTGTAAGACATAATATACGTGTAAAAATTATCAATCATCTACTGAACTATTGTATGCGTGTATTGTCGGTAGCTTCTTTTTATAATATCCCTAGAGAAACAACAGAATAACTTTCACTTCTCACGGCTTCCAATTCTATTTGAGGAAAATCGCAGAAAGTGCATAAATCGTTCTATTCTTCTTTCAATTAGCCGAGCTTGAACAATTCATTTTATTCTAATTGGCTATTATGTTATATTCAATGTCATTCAGCAAGAAATATAGGTGCAGATGTCTGCTAAAATAGCTCAATCTAAGAAACGCATGCAACCCCTAAAGGCCAATTCAGATAAACTCGTACCCAAGCAGGGTTATTGAAGCACGTGCGATTGACAAGCATTGCATTTTTGGTACTTTGCCTGAAAACTGTAAGACACAATTCACATACAGTTTACAACAACATAGAGATGTTAGAGATGATCCAAAAAGCAAAAAAAATTGAGCTCGTCTTAATATGTGCATGGCGGCATTTTCATAGTTCCAAAGAGACAGCAGATTTATATTCAATGCTAGATATCCAAATAAGAATATCCATGAATTTACTGTGTTGCGTGTTTCAAACAATTTTTTCTGCAGTCATGCAAAAAACAAAACTTTATTGAACTAAGTATATTTAGTGGAAAAATAAATTCTTTATTGCACTACTGCAATAAAGTTTTTATTGCACTCATCTGTCATTCAACTTCAACGTGCTGTCATCATGACAAAAATAAACGTTCAAACGCACTGCATATTTAGCAGATATTCTGTGAGATTGGCAATACTTGTAAACAGTTATATATTTTATATTATTTTGTATTAATGTTAGCAGCAAGAGTTATATTAAACAAACATTGCCTTCCCGAAAATAACTCCTAAATAAAAACTGATCCGTTTTGTTCTAAACCTACCTGCATAGAACAAACTGTCTGTACTATGACCACACCTCGTGATAACATACGCGAAAAAAAAAACACATTTTCATTCAGATAGTTGATTTTTTCGATTTTCTGTAGTTTTCATTGATTATTCATTAAATAAATTAGATAGGGAAAATTTTATTCAAAAATATCACTCACAGAAATCCTTCATTTCATTGAAGCAAGGTTCGCTTCTCTCCCATTTAATCCCCAATACATTTTGGTCGACGAAAATCTATTTCCCTTTGCCAAGATCATCAGGGAGATTGATAAAATTGGAACGCAGGCTCTTCAGAAGCAATTATACACATCAAGATTGCAAAAGATGGAAATATTTCTTCTGCGGTAACGCTTTGAAAGTTATTTTTTGACATAGACCTGTTATGGGCATTGCAATTTAATTTTTGTTCGAAAATATGAATAGGATATTCATAAAATCTGTTGTGGAATCATCTGCGGCTGAAAGACAAACTTTAGTAGCTAATTTCCATCGTTCAACATGAATACCTCCCAAGAGGTTATCTTGAACGATGAAAAATAGCGACTAAAAGGTGTCTTTCAGCCGCAGATAATTCCACAACAGATTTCATGAATATCCTATTCATATTTTCGAACAAAAATCAAATTGCAATGACCACGACAGGTCTATGTCAAAAATAACTTTCAATGTGTTACCGCAGAAGAAATATTTCCATCAATTCCATTGATGGAATTGATGTAGATAATTGCTTCTGAAGAGCCTGCGTTCCAATTTTATCAATCTCACTGATGATCAAAATATATTAGGGATTAAATGCGAGAGAAGCGAACCTTGCTTCAATGAAATGAACGATTTCTGTGAATGATATTTTTTAATAACATTCTCCCTATCTAATTTATTTAATGAATTTTTAATGAAAACTAGAGGAAATAAAAAAAAATCAACTATCTGAATGAAAATACGAAATTTCACTTTCAGATTTTTTCTTTTCAGTCAGAGTCTTTTCACAATATCTATCAGATGTAGTTCAATGTCCAGCGTGGCTTTTGCCGGGGAAGTAGTTGTTTTCTGTTGGATATTACAAATAAATCACATTTTTCATTTTTCAATGTTCATGGAGAATGTTCCCCTTTTCAACATGAATACCTCCCAAGAGGTTATTTTGAACGATGGAAAATAGCGACTAAATGTGTCTTTCAGTCCCAGATGATTCCACAACAGATTTTATGAATATTCTAGTCATATTTCCGAACAAAAATCAAATTGCAATGCCCATGACAGGTCTATGTCAAAAATAATTTTCAAAGTGTTACCGCAGAAGAAATATTGCCCCCATATCCATCCCTGATGTGTATGCTTCTGAAGAGCCTGTTTTATTCCAATCCTATATCAATCCTCCTGAAGAGCTTGACAAAGCGAAATAGATTTTCGTCGATCAATATATATTGGGGATTAAATGCGAGAGAAGCGAACCTTGCTTCAATGAAATGAACGATTTCTGTTAATGATATTTTTTAATAACATTCTCCATATCTAATTTATTTAATGAATTTTCAATGAAAACTAGAGAAAATTAAAAAAAAATCAACTATCTGCATGAAAATGCCAAATTTCACTTTCAGATTTTTTCTTTTCAGTCAGTCTTTTCACAATATCTATCAGATGTAGTTCAATGTCCAGCGTGGCTTTTGCCGGGGAAGTAGTTGTTTTTCTGTTAGATATTACAAATAAATCACATTTCAATTTTCATGGAGAATGTTCCCCTTTTCAATATGAATACCTCCCAAGAGGTTATCTTGATTGAACGATGGAAAATAGCGACTAAAGTTTGTCTTTCAGCCGTAGATGATTCCACAACAGATTTTATGAATATCCTATTCATATTTTCGAACAAAAATCAAATGTGAATTAACATAACGTCTCATCATTTTTTGTTACAATATATTTTGATTGAGGTTAAAGCTTGAGGTACACTTTGCCTCTTGCATTGTTTTCATCATATCATTTTTATCATTGGAAGCAATTTATATTTTTCAGTTGTGCCCCTTCGCTGTCACTGAATTTGCGTGCATTTCAATTTAATTTCAATTTTATGTTCGCTTAAAGAATGGTTATACTTGTCTTATTTTTGTCTCTTTGTCATGTATCGCTTGCGCCAGACATGCGAGTAACATTCTCAAAACATTTCAATGTTTTATCAACACTTCACAGTGACCTTTTTTAGGGAGGTCTCATTCAATGATGTCTCCCAAGTTAATCACCTTTACGCCAGCCCATTCAAGGAATTCAACCTTGTTCTGGTTGAAAGTAGATGGATTCACTTCTGCATACAATATCGTAATCAATTTCAACTGATGCACTGTTGAAAGCAACTGCCATATTAAGTAAGTCCATTTGTTCTTTTTGATTTCATGGCCAAGTTTTATTTGAAGGAAAGTTCATTTTCGTTTTGTAAGCGTTGCTTGTTTCATTGATTTTTTCACGGAATTTGAATTCACATAATATCATCTTAATTCTCATTTTGAAGATATAATCCAGAACGATTGGGTTTTGAGACGAGGATCAATTGTAGCACCACCAAACTTAGTATGTCAGTTGTTGAAACCATGATAAACACGAAAAAAATTGTTTATTAATAGAATTTTCACATAAAGAGGGTTTACAAAACCACGACAATTGTTACTTTAAATACTTATCTCAAATTAATTAGGTTTCGGTTGTATACCTAACTCCCAATAAATTCACGATAAGTACCTTTACATTTCTATTAATTACATCTAACCTTTGTGTGATTGATAACTTGTTTATTTTGTGGAAATTCATGATCACTTTGATGAAACGAAAGAACACTCTTTTGTCTTATTTCCACTAGATTTTTATTGTTACGACCGGTTTCGGGTTTTATCCCATTATCAAGTATAAAAACTAACTAATACAATTGAACTCTAAGCCTAGTTATATAGGGAGTTTGCAGGTAGGCTGGATGGAGAGGTAATTAAGGGAACAAAGGTGAAACAATATAAACTTAAACCCTGGAGGTGATGGAAATTACCGGGGTTGTCAAATTTATAAATTCAAAAGTTCTGGCAGATATTTTTATGGACAACCTAGAAAATATCCTCATCCTTAACAACCCCCTTTCTAAGAAGCATATTGTGTTTTGGTTCAGATACGTGGATGACGTACTAGTAAGTTTTGATGGTTCTAACAGACAAATTAATCAATTTTTGAACTTCCTAAATAGTCTACATAACAAAGTTATGGCGGCTTTTTATAACGCCGACGAATGAAAATGAAATATCACAGTAGTAGCAACTGTTATCAAGTGACGTATGGTTTCCATAGCCAACTTTTAAATTTTTGGCTTTCATTTTGCTTCCACGGCCTAGTCGGTGAATTTCAATAATAATTTTTTTCTGATCTAGTTTCTGGTTAGATACCAACTTGTGATATGTCATTAGAAAGGGAATTGAATGCTGAATAAAATAAGAAAGTTGATGTTAGTTCCGGTCAGACCGGAAGTTAACTTCGACATGTCAATATGCTCAAATTCTAGCTCTTATGTCATTATATCGACGCTCCAAATTTCACAAACCTACTTCATACAATAACTGAGATATTCCGTAGGCAATACTTCCGTAGCCACCCGGTATGTTATTTAGGGGCTTCTGAAGTTGTGAACTGAAGTTACAGATTGGTGGATCATAAAACCGAATAAACAGCCTGACGAATGAGCCTATTAACAGATCCGGCAGATATTCGACCGTAGATCGTAATTTCATGCGTTTGAAGCTGTAGAAGTCGTCGGTAAACAAACGTAAATAACTGATGAGGAATGCAAACACTTTCATCTTTTTGGATTTTATTTTAGCGGCCGAAAGATGGAGGTGAGCGTGTGGGACGTTTTTTCCATTCGTCTGTCGTTTCTGTAACCAATTTCCGCCCCTTCTTGTGGTTCTTTATATTCCGATTTCGAGATGAATTTATAAAATTGTGTTATTTTTAACTTTGTGGGTTGTTCGAAAAGTGGGCGAATGATAAATACGATAACAGAGTGCATCAGATGTTATTTACATTATTTTACTCTCAATATTTACTGTTATTCGGTAATTGGCACCAACTGAAACAAGTCGAACAAGTAGGTGTCGTTGCAAAGTGTGACAGAACAAATGGCACCCTTTATACAGTGACCGCCAAAAAGTATGTACCATATGGGAAAAAAGTTTATTATTATAGTATTAGAAAAAAGATTCTTGGGAAAAGTTTGTGCATGTCCGATAACCTAAAAATCGATTTTGACACATGTCACGTGATCGCTGGTATGGCGGCAAATTGACAAAAATTACTATGAGAACGCCAAAAGTGGGATAAAATGGCAATATATCAAAAAAAGTGATTTGAAAAAGTTGCTTAGAATTAAATTTCACACACATATACGATGTTTAAAAAGATAATGAGAGGAAATTGATAAAAGAATTTTTTTTTTTATATTTTCCTAGCTGTATAAAAATATCAAATTATTATCATATGAATAGCTTGACCATACTGAAACATTTGTATTTCAATGATAATGACAAAACTTTTTCATTTTCTCTTCACCAGTAAGCACTAAATTAAAACCCTGGCTGTTACATTGGTTCGTATCTAACAGTTATATCAGAACTCCACGACCATTGTGATGACATGACACTCCAGAAACATGATGTTTTCCAGATTATAATCAAGTTTCGATGATAATGGTGCCAGAGCGTTTCACTTCGCATGCAATGTTGAAAACTCAAGCCTCTTTTCTTTAATTTGACGCACTATTTTTAAGATTATGTGCGATTATCATCAAAAATTGATTATAATCTGAAAAACACGATATTTTTGGATCTCCCTATCATCGCAATAATAGTGGAATTGTGATATATCTATTAGATACGAACCAATGTAACAGGAAGGGTTCTGACAAAATTCAATTTTTTCAATTTAGTGCTCTCTGGTGTGGAATAAATGAGAAAGTTTTGTTATTATCATTGGAATACAAATATTTCAGTATGGTCAAGCAATTCATAAGAAAATAATTTGATATTTTTCTACAGCTAGAAAACTATTTAAAAAAAAAATGCTGTTTTCAATATTTCCACATAATTTTCTCAAACTTTGTATATGTGTATAAAATTGAATTATAAGCAATTTTTTCAAATAACTTTTTTCGATATCTTGCCATTTTATCCGACTTTTTGACTATTCATGGTAATTCTTTTCAATTTGCCGCCATACCAGCGATCACGTGACATGTGTCAAAATCGAATTTTAGGTTATCGGATATGCACAAACTTTTCCCAAGAATCTTTTTCAATACTTTAATAATAAACTTTTTTCTCATATGGTACATATTTTTTGGCGGTCACTGTACATCTTGCTTTTGAAAAGTATCTCAGAAATACCTACCCATATATACATTGTGACCCATTTGAAATGAAAACACCCTTATAAAACGTACATTTTTCAAAAGGGGTTAGAATGATTTTTTTTTGTCGATAAATATTCGAAAAGTCCACTATGCTACCAAATTTTATGAATAAATCTTCTTTTCTTCAGGGCCACCTATTCTTATTTTTTAGTCTCAAAAATCTATTCAGTATTCTTTAGAAAAATTCTGAGTACACCACTGTGTCACAAAAACGTCGATATTCCAGTGGAATGCATCTATCAATAAGAAAGTTATAAGGCATTCAATTTGTAAAAATATGCCGTTTAGTCAACCCACAAGATTTTCATCAAAACTCTGGCTATTCCACTTGATTCAAGGAGTCTCGAAAAATCACTGATCAGAATTTCATTGAAATCTTCGGATAATAAAAAAAGATAAAATAATATTTTTCTGAAATTCTATTAATAAACATATTTTTCAATTTTGATTTTCGTTCAAATATATGAATAGGATATTCATAAAATCTGTTGTGGAATCATCTGCGGCTGAAAGACAAAGTTTAGTCGCTATTTTCCATCGTTCAAATGAACATCTTGGGAGGTATTTATGTTGAAAAGGAAAACATTCTCCATGAAAATTGAAAAATGTGATTAATTTGTAATATTTAACAGAAAACAACTACCTCCTCGGCTAAAGCCACGCTATCGTGAAAAGACTCTACTGAAAAGAAAAAATCTGTAAGTGAAAATTCGCATTGTCATTCAGATAGTTGATTTTTCTAATTTTCTCTAGTTCAATGTCCAGCGTGGCTTTAGCCGGGGAAGTAGTTGTTTCATGGAGAATGTTCCCCTTTTCAATATTTTTCAAATTTTATCATCTTATAATTTTCTTATTTATCAACCGAATTCTGTGAAATTTTGATCAGTATCATTTCGACACTAAATGAAATTAATCATATACTCAGAATTTTGATGAAAGTTCTGAAATTGAATTGGTGTGTTGATTAAACAGCATATTTTTCAAATTTTATTTTCTCATAAAACATTTATTAATAGACGCACCCCAACGTTATTTTCATATAAATCATTAGAAAATGTCGCGAGTGATCAGATTTTTTTTTCTAAATAATTACTGATAGTCATTAAATTTGGAGGCCTAGTCGATTTTTCAAATCTCTACTTAATGAAAAAAAAATTATTCCAATTATTTAAAAACTGGATGATTTTGAAAAGATTTTTATTCATAAAAAATACACAAAACTCTTAACAAACTTCAATAGGTCTTTCTCATGAGACGATTTGTGATTTGATTAATGAACAGTAAAATATATTTTTTACAGACTCCAAAAATACTTTTGTTTTGAATTTTGGGCTAGCAATTTACTCAAAAAATCAATTACAAATTTGAAATTTTAAATTTTCTTATTGGTTAGTCGACTGACTAGTCATCACTCGACTTGCCAATAAGAAACCTGGTAAACTGGCAACCTTGGTTGAAAACATATCAACATTTTGAACTACTCAGATGAACTACCGATCTGAATAGGTCTGTTCTTTCTCTTACACCATTTTTACACCGTAGCACTCTATCACTTTTTTCTATGTGGTGGACACGCTGCAAACATGCATTGATAATTGTTTATGTCGTACGTATTTTAAATATGAATATACTATAATTAAAATTATCTTAAAATAATTATTACCACGAATGTAATTCGGCTTGATTCTTTTTTTACCGGACATTTTTTGTCAGTGTCATCTTGACAACCAAGTCAATGGCTAACTTTCTTAGGCATTCATTCAAACAAAGATCTAATCAAACAACGTGAAAAAAATGTCTTAGGTAATATCACAAAACCATGACAAATAGCCCACTATTATTTTCTTCATAATTCTATCGAGAGTACTTTGTATTTTGATAATTTAATGAGACCATATGAACATTAATAATCTGAATAACTGAATGTTAGTATATAGTCCAATTGAATTGTCGCAAAATACCAGTTACTCGAGATGAATTTAAAAAAAGTCTCTATTTGTCGTGGTCGAGTGATATTTAGGAAGACTATTTCATGAACAGCGTGAAATGATTCATATACACGTTCATGTACACTTCAAAAAATACATAAACTGTCTCCAGACAGTATCTTCTCTTTGGTGTTTTCTAGGATGGATTCGAGCTCAATATGTTCACTAATTTCCATAGTAGAAGAAAACTGAAAACGAGACGTTTCAATTATTTTGAGTTATATCAAACTTGGCACATTTCTTTGTTTGTTTTATACCTGAATATCCGTGTTTACCTAAATTATCGTATGTTCACATGAATATCTGCTCATATTGAAGTGAATTACTATTAATAATAAGGTAACTTTTCATTTATGATAGTTTTTATTTCAACCTTGTATATAAGCTAGTTCAATAGAATCGACGTGAAAAAAATAATCAGCATTATTTTGATAATATTGGTCGGTTTGAAATGTTTTCTCATGACGATTGGCTGACAGACTCGTATAAAAAATAATCTTTGAAGTTTTCATATGACGTCATTTTGATATGCCATTTTTATTAGGTAACACAATTATTCATAGCACCTACGACTGAAAAATACACAAAAATTATAACATATCATGAATCAAGTAAGCTGTATATCTTCTGTTTAAGTCTGATTTCACATAAGGTGTAAGTTAACTCCAGGGTTTATATTTTTTTGTCCTACGCTCAATATCATTTTTAATTTTCCTGTCAGAAAATATCACGAGCGGAGCGTTTCAATGTCACTGAAGTATAAATATATGTGTATGTTCAAGAAGTAAGTATTTCCGCAATTAATAATTATTTAAGCTAGGTAACGCTGTTGCGCTAGGTAAAATAATTGACGTATCACAACTTTCAGATCGTTCAAAAAATAATGATTATACCACAACCAAGGCTCGATAATGACATTTGTTGGTATACACCCGCAATTATTAATGCATGTATTTCGTCATTCAACAGAATACTCAATACAGGGTTTTTCTGAATTCAATAAAAATATTTCGATGGCGTATTCCTGGGGTCAAAATATGACTTTTTTCCCATAAACATGTGTCCGCAAAGGCTTCATTTCTGAGATACAGTGTGTTGAAATATTTCAAAAATGATTATGATACGCTACTGTATTTCTTTTTTTTAATTGATTATTATATTTATAATTGTCCTCCATCTACTAATAAAAATGGTCACTCGACATTTTTTCGAACGGTGAACAGTTTTCGATTTAAAAAACCAAAATTGAGACCAACAAAAAATCGCAACTGGACAAACAATATTTCGGAAACTGATAGATAATAACAGGTGGTTCAAATCTGCGTAAGATGTTTTCTGTCCGCGATGTGTTGTTTTTCCACAATCGTGTTATAAACAATTCAAGGGCTTATCTTGCAAAATGCGCAGATTTAAGGGAAATCAGCATATTCAAATTCTGTGAACGGCATCTGGAAGTAAAGACCAAACACTACAATTTGTATATTTTGGATTTTCTGAGAGGTGGGAAATGTGTTGAAAATGCCACTGAAGTTGCTTTAAACGCTTGAAAGTGTGTTCATGGCATAGTCGAGTAGCAGTAGTGGGGGAACTATCGAGTAGAGGAGAATATAACCACGCGGCAATTCGAACAATGCAACTCCCCCACTACCGCTCCTCGATTCTGCCACAAACACACTTCCAAGCGTTTAAAGCAACATTCAGTGACATTTTCAACACATTTTCTACCTTTTAGGTGAAAATCCAAAATATACAAATCGTAGATATTGATATCTTCTTCCACATGCCTTCAACGCGTTTCGAATATGACGATTTCCCTTAAATCGGCACATCTTACAAGATGTGCCCTTAAATTTTTTATTTATAACGCAATTGTACAAAAACTACTGATCGGACAAAAAACATTGGTGCAAAGTTGAACGACATGTTATTATCTATCAGTTTCCATATTATTGTTTGTTCATCTTTAGATTTCTTCAAATTATGAATTTTTGAAAAATGGATGATTTTCTCAATGGAAAATGCACCGATCCTGTCGCTTAAAAAATTGTTTTGTAGGTTTTATAATTCTCTACAAAAGTTCCATTGACTGTAAAACGATCCCTTCAATACTTTTTGCGATATTTGCAAGAAACCAAATAAGATGTAATTTTTTTCACTATTTCTGATTTAAAAAATTCCAAAAAGCAGTTTTGCTGGGGCGAAAACCGTGGTTTTCATTTACGAACTATCTTATGAAAAGCAGTATGGGCCATTTGCGTCTTTTATTTGGTGTGAAAAGAGCCTCTTATTTTTATCTACAGCTTGGCCTGAGAATCAATTTGATTTATGCCAGATCCCTCATAGTGTGTCGTAATAAAATTCCTTCGGATAATAATAAAATTCTGATTTCGAAGTCGGAAAATAATTAAATTCCGACTTCGAAGTCTGAATTTAGCTGGTATTGATAGTATAGATGGATAAATAGAATAAGGTATGTGGGCGGACGGAGCCATAAGCATGTAGGCCTCTCAATCGGGCCCGTTATGCACCCACCACTGCTGGGAGATGGTTCAGTTTTGAAGGTAGCCTATCTCGCGAGCAAAAGAGGGCAGCCTTTTAGCCGATACCTCCCTCACACTCTCCGGGTTCAGTACGATACTCCCGAGGTGCGCTTCCCGCGTAGCTGCCACTGCCGGGCATTCCGTGAGGATGTGGGTGGCTGATTCCTCATCCTCCAAGCACCACCTGCATTCGGTATCATCCGTGAAACCTAAAATGTTGAGGTGCCTGTTGAGATGGCAGTGTCCCGTCAGGAGCCCTGTCACTGATCTGATTTCCTTTCTGCTCAGTGTGAGCAGAGTCTTGGTCCTCCTAGTAGAAGGGCCTCCGATGTGGATTTTCGATTGCCTCATGCCCGGTGCATCTTTCCATGTGTCCAGGAATTTTATTTCCAGAATTTCCTTCATGGTTGAGACGCACCATGATCTAGAAACTCCTAGGATAGGTTCTGGTCCAATCGTTGGGCTTTTCGCACCTTGTCGGGCCAAGTAATCAGCCCGTTCGTTTCCAGGTACTCCGGTATGACCAGGGACCCAAAATAGCTTTACTTTATTGGCGGAAGATAGCCTTTGCAGATCATCGATGCATTCAGTCATCAGCAGCGAGGTGACTCTATATGATGTGAGAGCCTTGATCGCCGCTTGGCTGTCGGTGCATATCGTGATTTGCTGGCCGCGGTAGCCTCTGTTGAGATTTTCTCTTACACAGGCGAGTATGGCAAACATTTCTGCCTGAAATACAGTGCAAAAGTTCCTAGAGCGTAATAGACTAAGAGCTAGCCACGGAAATAGGGCAGCAATTTATAGAACAATTAAAACCACCTAATCAGTCTGCCTTAACACCGTCATTAATTGATTCGGGCGCCTGGCAGCTTTTCATTGGTGGGTGTGGGCGTGGTACCGCCGTAAAGGGGTTGAAAAATCTATTGAAGTTGTTCAATTTATAGAGCGCTGGTTTTTGTTGTGATTGTAGCTAATTATGTTCAAAATTCGAAAATAATATTGCCTGGAGATTTGCTTGGGGGAAAAGTAGTGCCACGAGACGTTAAAGGTGCGTAGAAAAGTGCAGAAGTCGTCTCATTTATAGAGGGCTGGGATTACATTTTTTTGTTACATTCAACCCTCAGGATAGCATGTGCAAAATGACTGGAGAAAATATTGAACCGAACACCTTGCCATACCCCGGCGCCGGCTGACTTATCCATCCTGGAGCCATCTGTGATACCAGATGATCCCCTTGGTGGGAAGCAGGCGGTGCCCGATCCGCTCCCAGTCCGCCCTTTTGGGAATGACTGTCTGCGGCCTTTTACTGAATCGTATGGCAGGTAACGAACTGTCACCCGGCATTTCAAGAAGGGACAATCCCTTACCGTCTGATTCCATAATCGAGAATGTCCATACATTCCCTCGCTCCGCCATTGGTTAGAACTTCTTAGGCCAGCTGCGGCTTTACGTGCCTCAAGGAGGTACAAGGGGGGCAGTCCTACGAGCGTCTCCAGCGCTCTGGTAGGTACCGTCATCATTACACTTGTTATCGCAAGATAGGCAAGTCTTTGTACCCTATCTAATTGGGTTTTCGACTTGCCGGATGCTGCACCTTGCCACCACACGATGGCTCCGTACGTAATCATTGGGCGTATGAGAGTTGTGTAGATCCAATAAAGAATCTTGGGGCTGAGCCCCCACGTACTGCCAAATGCCCTTCCTCATGCCCAGAAAGCAGCTGTGGCTTTCTGGACTTTATGATCAATGTGCTCGTTCCAGTATAGCTTGTAGTCAAGGATGACTCCAAGGTACTTGACTGAGCTTTTGTATTGCAGGGACCTTCCAGTGAGTTGAACATCTGGGAGGTCTCCTGGTTTGCGTTTCCTGGTGAAGAGAACCAATTCTGGCTTTTCAGGGTATTGATAGTATATTTCTGACTACATACGTATATACGTTGTTTCCTGTTAGACAATTCAAATGTTTTCAAAATTTTATATTTAACTAGAAGTAATTAACAATACTTGTATATTTAAGAGTCCTGAGGATGGCGAAATATATTGCTGAAACGTCGCCCAGTTGAAAAATATATACTGTTTCATTTTGTTAACATTCAACAAACTTGAAATCATTACGTTCGTCCGATGCACCTGTCCTCTTTCACCATTTGGATGACTCGACTAACTTCTAACCACATTTTCGTGGTTCATCGTTTCCGAATCTGAGCAGATTATGTAAATAAAAATAATCAAACAAATTTCGATTCATATCGGTGATTTATTTAATTTTACAGTCTACAACCCACTATGATATGGTTCACTTATTAAATAAATAATTTACAATAATTATTTTTAAACAGTGTTATTTGATGAGATTGCACTGTATTTTTAGACTTACGTCAAACAAACTAAGAGTTCATTTGAGAGACCTATCGGACAACTTTTCATACTACCAGAGAAGAGAGAAAAGATGCACAACTAGATTTCCGAAACTAAATGACATACAGGGTGTAATCTAACCCCGTGAAGGACTGGCGTGTAATGCTATTTTATAGCGAGTGACAGGTGTGAAAAATTTGAAATAAATTGTGGAAACTTTAAATTTTTTTTGGAAAATTCGGAAAATCTTGGAAACCGCTGTTCGAAATTACATAGTTAGTTTCTTCCACCCGGCAATTCCAGTATAATTGCGGCTCTGCTCCGGTCAGCTGACGTTTGGGGGACAGCGGTTCCCAAAATTTTGACGAATTTTCCAAGACAAGTTATATATATATACATATATCGTTATGTATACCCTTCAATTACTATGAATAAATATACTTCGATAGAGTAGATTTTAAGCATTTCGAAATGAGAGAGTCATTTCACCAAACGGATTACAAGTAGAGAGAATATTTTTCATTTTCTTTCTTTAAAAAATGTTGAATAACTCAAACATTTAGAAAAAAATGGACATTTAACAGTACACAATTTTTATTAGCCTGGAGGGAATCTGAAGAAGTAAAAACAAATCCAAATAATTGTTTCAACGTAAACTCGACTGTATAGAAAATATTACAAAAAAATTTACCGCAATAAGAAAAAAGTAAAATCTATTATATTTACATCTAGATTTCGATAACTAAATCAAATCTATCTGAAACTTTTTTTTTATAATGTTCTATGTGGAAATTCAAAAAGAGTAATTTCTTGAATAATGAATAAACATGACTAATAAAAATTCAAAATCATGTTTATATTTCAGTTGAAACATTCCAAACTCATATACCGACATAGATATCATCAAATGACTATCACGCCAGGTATTCTCCTAATATCGCACCTGAGCAGAATTTCATTGTCTACTTTCGTAAACGATATTGGAGAACCCAAAGTGTGTTCCAAGTAGCACACCCATATTGGGATAATATTTGTACAATATTGTGAAAATATTGGCAAAATATTCGAATATTAATATTGGTGAGAAAAAAATGTGAACATTCGGCGATATTGGTCCAATATTTAAAAAAATAATATTGGTCTAATATTCTCGAAGCAATATTGGCCTTAAAATGTTAGGCGATATTAGTACAATATCGCTGTAGCACACTTACTTTGGAATAATATTGGTAAAATATTGACAAAATATTAAAACGTTATATTGGCGAGATACAATTATAATTATTTCGGGATATTGGCACAATATTACTTGGACATTATACAAATAATATTAATGAAATATTGAAGACGCATATTGGCCCCAAAATATTTTGGGATATTGGTACAATATCATTTGCATATATTGGTAAAATATTCAAAGTGAATATGTTGATTTGGAAAGATTGATGAAATATTTCCAGAAAATGTCGAATAATTTAAAAAATTCTACAATTTCGTTTCTACTTCAATTCACCACTGGGTAGATTGACTTGTAAACGCATTGTATGACGCCTTATTTAATATATGTTACTATGATTCAGCTGTTGTTCCATATGTGGGGCCACCTAGCGGTTTCTTACCCAAGTTTAATCATGATTCATTTCAATATTGTTTATTGAATATTCGGCCAATATTCAAATTTCAATCCTAGTGATAAATGTATTTTGTATCAATATTGTCTTTCAAATATTGGCGTAAGGTAACAATCTCAATCAATATAGGGTCAATATAATTTTTAGAATATGGATTAAATAATATTCCACCAATGTGCTATCAAACTTGGATATACAATATTGTTTTTTATCTCTAAAATCGATATGAGAAGAATATTGAAATCGCAATATTGGAGCTAGATGCTGGAAACAATATGTAGGCAATATCGCTCTATCGATATTGGTGAAAATTATTGAACCAATATTGAACCAAGATTTCATGAAACAATATACATTCAGAACAGGTTGAGCCAATATTCCACCAATCTAATTAATGAAATATTGTTTTTTATCTCTAAAATCGATATGAGGGTAATATTGAAATCGCAATATTGGAGCTAGATGCTGGAAACAATATGTAGGCAATATCGCTCTATCGATATTGGTGAAAATTATTGAACCAATATTGAAGCAAGATTTCATGAAACAATATACATTCAGAACAGGTTGAGCCAATATTCCACCAATCTAATTAATGAAATATTGTTTTTTATCTCTAAAATCGATATGAGGGTAATATTGAAATCGCAATATTGGAGCTAGATGCTGGAAACAATATGTAGGCAATATCGCTCTATCGATATTGGTGAAAATTATTGAACCAATATTGAAGCAAGATTTCATGAAACAATATACATTCAGAACAGGTTGAGCCAATATCCCACCAATATAATTAATGAAATATTGTTTTTTATCTCTAAAATCGATATGAGGGTAATATTGAAATCGCAATATTGGAGCTAGATGCTGGAAACAATATGTAGGCAATATCGCTCTATCGATATTGGTGAAAATTATTGAACCAATATTGAACCAAGATTTCATGAAACAATATACATTCAGAACAGGTTGAGCCAATATTCCACCAATCTAATTAATGAATTATTGTTTTTTATCTCTAAAATCGATATGAGGGTAATATTGAAATCGCAATATTGGAGCTAGATGCTGGAAACAATATGTAGGCAATATCGCTCTATCGATATTGGTGAAAATTATTGAACCAATATTGAACCAAGATTTCATGAAACAATATACATTCAGAACAGGTTGAGCCAATATTCCACCAATAAAATTAATGAAATATTGTTTTTACAATATACCCATATTGACCTAATATGAAAACAAGATTCAACCAACATGAGGTGCTACCTGGGGTATTCACCATTTGTTGTCTAGGGCTATGGATTTTTTCAAGAATGTATACCAAGTGGAAGCAAACCTGTTAGCAAGGATTTTTTGATTTTTTTTGTCAGGCCTCCCACGTCATTGGTACATGTTGGGAGTGGGGGACTCTTCAATCCTGCCATCCATTTTGTAGGACAAACGTTTTTTCGAGTACTTTGGCGAATAATCTCGAGGTTTAACTAAAAAACTAACTGTTATTAATGACTTTTTTGCACTTACCAAATCGACATGATTGACGCCTGCGCAGTTTATTAGCTACCACTATCGAGAAATTTCGTAGAGGAAAAAGTCTCGGCAAAATGAAGCTACTCAGGAAGATTGAGTCTCTTATTAATCATTTTTGAAAATAGGCGTGGAATCCTGGTCAGAAAAACATTTAAAAAACGTGGGATCCTGCTCTATAAGTATCTTCTTTGTACATCACTTTGTAACGAGATATACAGTTTATAAACGTGTAATTATTGTAGTTTTCTCTGCTCCGCAGTCATGAATGTGATGATGAAAACAATTAACAGTATAATGATATTTACCAAGAACGCAAAATCGATGAGCGGAAACTAGGTTCACCCAATAGTTCTGGTGAGACACTTTCTTCACTTGAAATTTCAGTAGTGCTTGATGTTGCTCCACCACTTTTTGTCCCTGAAACGGATAAAATCTGCAGTAACACTCTGTTGATCAACACTTTCACTATTAAAGGTCTCGAATCTTTTGATCCAGACAAGAGATAACCAACCACGATTGATGTACCCATTCGAATAACAAACATATTCGGTAGAATTATAGGAAGTTATATACGAAGGCGTAGAAGAGCCATATAATTTTTTAAAAATATTTTTCCAAGTCAGAATTTAGTAAAAAAATTTAGTCGAAGGCGGAAAAATATTTTTTCTACAACTGTCAAAAAAGTCCAATTTTTTTGTGTGGTTTGTGTGCGTATAGTATTACAATATTTCACTATCAACATACGATTTCATTATTAAACGGAAAAGCGTAAAAAAAGTGCACTTTTTTTAACGGCTGTTGCTAGGCAACCGACAGTTTCATGCAATAATAGTGACAGATCCGAATAATAACGAAATCCTGTCATACAAATGTTTCACCAATAATATTCTTAGCATTCTTACTATTAAATAAGTATTATCAAAATTCCAAACTATCGCGGCGAATATATTCAAAATAATAGCATATACCTCTAAGGAACTATTGGACCTAATCTATACTAGGTAATCCAAGGTAGCTATGGCTGTTTGGCCGTCAGAAACTAGTTGACAACAATAATTAATAAAATTTGTGAAATTGGGCATCTATCCAGATAACGAATTGATGAAGATTGAACGGAGAAAATCGTTGATAGTGTAAATATGAGATTTCCTTGACATAGTTCAAAGAAAGAAAAAGGTATTCGTTGCTTCACGAAGATTGTTTATTCTTTTTGAATACAAATCTAAGAAAATGAAAAGTTACTTACATGGACTAGTTATTCGAAAGTCAAGTCAACATTAATAATAATAATATTGACCTCGATGAATATGTTATTTTAATATTCGCTTCAAATGTTTCATTTTGCGGGATAGTGTGAAGAGAAAGAGATTTTGACTCTGTCGAAATTATTCGTTTCATTTGTTTGAAACTCAACTCTCCGGCATACTCTTCGAACTTTGTTCGAATAATGAATCAATAAAAATATGCCAAATTCATTTCACATTTGCAAAAAAATATGAATTGGTTATTTTTTTTGATAGTTGTAGAAAAAATACTGTATGAAACTTGTGAGTAAAGTGTTTTTTTTTACTCGTAGGAATGCCAACATTTCCTACTCATAAAAAAAAGTATCACTTTACTCACTTGAGACATAAATAACTATTAATGGAGAATGTTCACCTTTTCAACATGAATACTTCCCAAGAAGTTACTTTGAACGATGGAAAATAACGAAGTTTGTCATTCTTCCGCAGATGCATTTCATTGATACAAGGAACGCGCCTCTTTCATTAGATCTCCAATACATTTTTATCGACGAGAATCTACTTCGCTCTTCCAAGCTCATCAGGGAAATCGAAAACATTGGGAAGCAGGCTCTTTAATAGTTAGGGTTGATAAAAATGCATGAAACGATAAAATGTTCTACGTTCATGCAAAAAACAAAACTTTATTGAACTATATTTGTGGAAAAACTGTCTCTTTATTGCACTCATCTGTCATTCTACTAACCATAAACTTTCAAATCGACGCCAAATTTAGCCCATTTTCTGTGAGATTGTATTACGTTTTGAATAGTTGCATGTTTCATCATATTCATTATATAATGGACTATGAAATTACTAAAAAATGCAATTTGTTAAAAATAAAATTATTTCCTTCGAATATCATCTGAATTACACAAAATGTTTTTGAATTACTTTTAGCAGTTAGATTTAAACAAACCATGTCTTCCTTATAGTTTAGTGCCACCTAAATGAAACATTTTGGTTTTTGCATGAACGTAGAAAAAATATTGTATGAAACTCGTGCAAAAAGAGTTTATTGCACTCGACGTGTTGTCCAACTCGGCCTGATGGCCTCGTCGGACAATTTCACGTCGAGTGCAATGAACACCTACTTTTTGCACTTGCATAAATAACTATTTTAATGAATGTCGAGGATATTTAAAATTTTATGAAACAATAGTTATGCCACCTTATAATTGAAGTTTTATCCACACTTATGAACCGTATAAAGTACCACTTTATCCACTAGTGGAATAATTAAATTACTTTATTCCACTAGTGGAATAATGAAAAATACAATCTTGAATATCAATCACATTTTACTTATTTATTATTAATATTAACATTAACATTTATATGAATAGACATTTCGTTCTTCGTTTTATCATAATTTTTGTATGTTATTTCAATAATTTTTGAGGAGGTGACAGCCGCTGTTAGAGCAAAACGTCAAATCATTTTGTGATGAACAATTTCCGCGATTCTGATTCTAAATGAATGAAGAATGAATAAATTTAAACGCTCGAGCTTCGCTCTCGCGTTTAAAGATTCTTGCGCAAATAAAATGATATCTAAAATACCTATACAATAAATAACTATTAATAAACAACAAATTTTTCTAATAATTTTATTTATATAATAAGGTGCTCAAAGTGTTTACCGTTTATTTCCTGACAGTAATGAACTTGCTGAAGAAAATTTTGTACTGAATCTAAAAGCATGTAAGGAAGAATGGTAGAAATTGGGATTGTTGTTATTCGGGAATAATCGTCTAAGCTCTGGAATAATATGCTGTTGTAAAAGTGATGAATATCGTTCAGAGTTCAAATTTTCGTTTCTAAAAGGGTCCTTTGGCGTGTCCATCAAGAATGCCACACCATACATTTACTTTTTGTGGCCGTTGAGTGTGAACTTCCTCCATCCAATGTGCTACTCAGTATTATAGACATTCTAAAACATGATTTATTCTTCATTAGAACACAATAGCGCATCGTCTACTCATATTTTCATAATACGCATATATTCAGTCATTCAGATCAGGTGAACAGGTGTACCTTGATATCGTTTATCGGTGTTACTCCTCACCTCGTATAACATTTATTCAGTTCTACATTATCAGTTTATAGTTATATCCCACGCATACCATCATCATTTGCATAACCATTGGGAGTGGCGATATCATTGTATGAAATAAAATTATTTATCAAAATCGTAATTTCAAACCGTGAGGCAAGAACCTGTTCTTCGTGGGCTCTCATTTTTTTCGCATTGTTATTCATTAATCTTGGAAACCTAATAAGCTCATTACCCATTTTCCTTAATAATCCAGTAACGACAGACAAACTCGAGCAAAATGTGAAGACAAACTCGAGCAAAAAGTGAAGAATGAATTGTAGCACTCTGAAACTCGGCACATGACATCTCGACATCATGTATTATTTGAAAAAAAAATTGTTTACCAAAAAATCAGGGGTGGAACAGAAAAAAATATAATTTTATATTTCAGAAAATATAAGTTTCATCAAAAAACGATTTCGATAGGTTGAGAGATAATTCAGAGAGATTTACGGAGGATCCGAAAGTCATAGATATTTTAGTTGATATGAAATAATTATACTGGAGCAGGAATCAGTACCCTCTTTGGACCATATGCAACGATTTAAGGCTACTGAGATAAGTCTCACTTATACATGCCAAAGAAAAAACTGGGTTTTACTCCTGCCTCAGTCTTTAATTCTTTTTATTCTGGCAATTTCTTCAGTAAATGTTGAAAATAATCGCTCATACACATCCTACATAAAAAAAGAAGTATGTGATTTCAAGCTTGAGGTTTGCGCTTCACAATAGTGTTATTAAACATATATGCAGGATATGAATAAGCGATTTTTTTCAACATTTACTGAAGAGAATGCCGGTTTTATAGGTAAGTTGTAAATGAGGCAGGAGTGAAACAAAGTTTTTTTTTGCATGTATAAGTGGGACCAGTCAAACTACTTTAAAATTGTTGCATATAGTCCAAAGAGGGTATGGGTTGCTGCTTCAGTACAATAATTCCATATTTACTAAATTATTCATGATTTTCGGATCATCCGCAAACATCTCCGTGAAGTGCGACAAAACACATTTTAGGTACTCAAATACTCGCATATTATATTTGCATGAGAAGGTAGGAGTCTTCAGAAACGATATGAACTTTTCCTTTTCCTTCTCCGATCATTTTTAGCAGAGTTATGACCAATCAAATATTCGGCTCCGCCAGAACTTTCAGCGGCGGGTATGCGTGAACCTGAAATTTGATGTCGGCGTTCAATCACGTCAGAAATTACTAGGAATAATTTTTGTGGAAAATTGAATTGTTTTTCACCCTGTTGAATTGATTTTCCGATAAATCATATAGTTTCCAAGATTACAGCAAAAATTTATTTATAGATTTTTAAACTAAAAAAAAAATATGTTCCACCCATGGAATTTTGGTAAACAATTTTTTTTCGTGTTTATCATGGTTCCAACTACTGGCATACTAAGTTTGGTGGTGCTACAATCGATTCTTGCCGCAAAACCCAATCGTACTGGATTATAACAATTAATAAAAAATTAAATATTTTTATTGTTCGTTCATCGGACTCAAGAGCTTTGCTCAGCAAGTCCCGAGCTTGATCTAAAAAAATAAACTTCTGGGATAGACGCATAATTGCACGAAAATCTAACATATTCCTCGTTATAATATTATACAGAACTGTTTTGAATCAGTGAGATACTCAGAGGGTACGAATATTATGTTATGATCAAATATTGTATACCAACTTCCGACCAACGCAACATCTCATTTTTCCAAAGGCAATACTTGTGCTTTTGGTAAAGTTATTGTTGCTACGATTTGTTGCTTCTTTTCTCACCGACCTCTTTTGTTTCAGGTAATTCCTTTGTCAGCGTATGCAGTAAGTACATTCTTCAAACAAAAAGACACGACGGTACTGCCCAGTACCCATGGTGTGTTAAAGTGGCCGATGTAACTATGTTATTATAATTTCGAATCGTCTGAAGGAACAAAGAAAACTGTAGTCATGACCATCCGAGCTGATTTAAAAACCAACTCGATGTACACCTCCTCGGATGAAATAACCCACCGGTAAGAGACAGCGAACTTCCGAACAATGGTCTCCATAAATTAAATTACAGTTTTGTGTATTTTCGGTTTCCATTTCCGCCGATGAAGTCATTAGTCTTGAATTTCATTAGTTTGCTAACCTCTTGGATTCATCGAGTGTAACGCACGAAACTTTGTATCTTTGTTTTCAATGCGGATCAGTCAAAATTTGCGCGGAATCCGTTAGAAACGGCGATTTATTTCGCGGATGTTTTTGCCGATTTTCAAGATCAACTTTCTTTTCCTATTTGTTCTTGATGTAGCTTTCATTGCGAGTTACATGTGTCATTCGCGAAAAAAAACATATCGCGGTTCAACTGGTATCTGCTAAGCGGAAATGGAAGCAAAAAGACAGGACATCGATTTGCATACTGTCAAAATTCTTTGAGATAACTAAGATCTTAAAAGAAGATCCTTAACGAGCAAGAAATTTACTAGTAAAAAGTCTTTCAGTACTGTACCGACAATATTTATAATTTCAATTCAGAGGTGAAACTTGAGGTCAAAAAGAGGAGTCTTACACACACATCGACCGATCAGAAGCGTGATAAAAAAATCACCTATTAAATATGAATATCAAGGGGAAAAAATGTATCCAACACATGACAGTTATGACTGTAATTATTCCTGTCATTTTAGATATAACTCACTAGGGAGTTAAGGATTATAACTCACGTTTATATTTAAAACTTATTATTTATTATCTCATAAAAGAACGATTTCTTCCACTAGTTTGATAAAACATTGTATGCCACTCGTGTGTTATGTTTAAGTCACTTGAGAATCAATGAATCTTTCTCGCGTGACTTATTTTCAACATAACACACTAGTACCACAAATAACTATTATACTATCCAAACACATGAATAAACAATAATCCGTCAACAACAAATTTTTACGCCAACTTTTTAATTAACTGTGACTGTAACTGAGAATTGTAAAGTAGGCTATTGGATTTTATTTTTTCAACTATCCTCATTATTATGGTTCTTAACAATAATAAAATTAACATATGCATTGTTAATAAAATTTAAAAAAAATCTTTGGCAAACTAATCCTTGATGAAAATAATGATTTATTAGAAAAAGATCTTTTATTAAAAAAAATTATTGCTGAAAAATGCACTTGCTAATTAATAATTATTTTTTTTGGTAAATATTTATATTAGGGAACCATTTTTTCATCATGATTTGTCACCTTCTCACATATTATAGAGGAAATTACTTTTCATTTGAATATTTAACAAACAATTTGTTATAAACATATACATTTTTTCTTTATATTTTTATAAATACTGGGACAATACCTAAAAACCATGTGCATTTTTGTATGGAATTTTGAAGACTTTAAAAAACAAAATCCATACAGAAATGGGTATTTTTATTATTTATTTTGTATTTAAAAAATATAGCGAAAAAATTTTTTTTTAACAAATGAAAAGTAAATGATATTTTTTAATGAGATAACGTGGTAAATGTAGCAACAAAAATCAGATTTTAAATTAGCAAGTGCGTTGCGTTTTTAGCAATCATTTTTTTCAAGAATGATTTTTTTTCAAGAATGATTTTTTTCCTTATAAATTATTATTTTCGTCAAGAATTAGCTTCCAAAAAAAAAATTAAGAAATTTTTATGAACAATGCATTCGTTTATAAGTATTATTTAAACAATGATGGAGGTTAAATTTATTTTCAAAATTATTTTTATTTAGCTTTCCGCAATGAAAAAACAAAATAATGAGGATGATTAAAAAATAATCTGATTGCTTAATTATTTACGTTTCATTTTTCCATGCCTTAGAATAAAAAAGTGAAATATCGAAATATCTTGATTTTCCCAACAAAGATCTTTTACAAATCCTTTCGCGAATAGCTCCAAGAAGTAAAAAAAATCCAGTTTTTTTATTTGGAAATTATCAGGATTTTTGAATAACTCTCAACAGGTAAAAATTGACTAACCAACAAAGGCATAGTTGATTAAAATAATTATAAATATCGTTGATACCGTACAGTACTTTTTTTCAAAATTTGGTATATCTCAAATAGTTTTTGAAATATCTGCAAAAAAAGTCTTTTTTTTTGTTTACTCAGTTGTTTTTTTGCCGGCCCTAATTTTCCAGTTCAACTTTTTTTCGAATCGAATGACACCAAAATCATAATTTTCGGTCTTCAAGGTCAACTTTTAGACAAAATAGCACTTGTGACTATAAGTTGGGAAATCGAAATCCCGAGATAAAAGTCGGGATCCCGAGACGATTTTTTCTTACATTTTTTGTAAACCCCCTATAATACCTCCCTGTGTATTTTATGCTAAGATAATGTGAGTCTGCAATGCAGGTGAACGAAAGGAATGACAACATTTTTCAATTCTTCTTCAAATCATTATAATTGAATTAAAATATACTATACTGAACAATACTTACACAATCTAGATCATTAGACTCCATCATTATTACAGTTATTGTAATTTCACATCACGTTAGAATTCGCTGAGAAAATATACTCCGGATTGAGGTCAAAATGACATAACTTGACTCTCGTATAACATGATTTCGTGTAAGATAATTTATTTTTGTTCCCACATTCTCTCACCATGTGTTTTCAGCTCTAGATAACTGGGTATGTGTGTTGATGCATAATATGGGTCATCAAAAATATGAATAATAATATTTGACGAACTTCAAAATAGACAATGGATAACGGTTAGTCCGAGGACAAATCTAAAAAACTCGCACAGCTAACATTTTACTCTCAAGAAAAATATCCACTTTGTTCGTTACAATGGGAGTATTCACAAAAGTAAAAGAAATCATTCTGGGTGTAAGGTAGAAGTAAACGGTAATGCTTGAAAGTAAAGTGGTTCTTGAGGCGCGCAGATTCCATTTTGATGTTTCTGCCACTACTGAGTTTTCTAAATCGTTTCGTAAAAGAGACGTCCTCAAAGTCTCTTTGCAACACTGGATAACTACCTGTTTCATTATTTTTTAGCCGTTGCATTAAGATATCTAATGTAGGCACAATTTGCTCTTTATATAAGGCATATACTGTTCTTCGAATTATATCTACATTACAGCCATCTAGTTTCCTTGAACCACCAGAGTCTTTTCGTTTCTTTCTTTTTAAAATAGGGTTACTTACTATTTTAAACACTGTGGAATACGGTGTTTTTGTTAAAGAAGCACTTTCTCGCACAGCTTGATCCTTGGACATTCCACGTTCCAGAAGGGAAGTATAAACATTTAATATAATTAGTTTTCCATGAGAGTGTAACATTTGTCGACTAGTGGTACAACGACCACCAGTTGGAGTACTAGCTTCAGGATGAGCCCACGGACGCCACATTTTTCACGACACAAAATTCGAATAGACACAACTGACAACAGAATATTGGGTAATGACTAAATGTTGTTTAACTTTCTCCCTTTTATTTCTGAAATAGACCATTATTGCTATAATCTCGTTAATAGTCCATTAGTACCAAAAGTCAGGTGGCCAGGTAAGTAAATTTTATTGCTTAGACACATTTAAACATATCATTACCAAGGGTTCTAAATCAACTCAGGAGATTTTTTATTGCCAAATATATTCAAATACAAAACTGTCAACAGAAGCCAAAAAAATGGAGAGCCTACTATTATTAAAATGCCAAACTATTTCATGAGATATTTGAATCCGGACCTGGGAATATTTTAAGGGGCACACACTTTCATTGCTTATCTGTATTCCGAACAATGGGTAATAATGAGGGTCGTCGGCTAATATTGATTTACAATCTTACTAGATTGTTTGTTGGTTCTACTTAACTGTACTTTTTCCGGATTTTCCTACACTTGAAAAGTAAATAGGTCGCCACCAGGAAGATGCCTTGGAGCGCCACGACAAAGGGCGCACTGGTGTCATTTGCCTAGTCACTCCCACGTCAGCTGTTACCTTTGAACAGGATAAAATCTGTAACCTGATATAAGAGCCAAATAATACATATTTGATATATGTATAGAGTGCGACATAAAATGTATTCCTAAGCCGAAAGAGGGGGCGGAAATGTCGAAAATACAGAATGTTACTTGAAACAGTTTTCCAAAGGATCGAGAAACGTTGTCTATGAAAAACCCTTCATAGATCAGATCTGCGATTCCATTGGAAAAATGGGAAAGCTTCATCCCACAGATTTCCTCATCATCTGTTAGACATTGAATTTATTATAAAGCTGGGATGGGTTAGGCGTGATGGCCCTCGGCTGACACCTTCGGGCCATTATCCACGCCGCAGGCCATATGTTGAAAAAAAACTGCCTATTATGGATAAATGTTGCTAGGAAGTGTGAGATATGTGCAATTTGAGTATATTGTTTACGTTACGGCCCGTTGGCCATAATGCGCCCGCGGGCGGTAAAGTGCTACTTCACGCCCGCTAAACCGGTGAATTATTTATTGTTCCAAAAATGAACAGAGCCTCTCGGAAATATACAGAGTGTGCTTTAAAAAAACCTTCGGAAGTGTACGGAATTTTTCAAATTTCAAAGCGGCGTTTTAATGAGCACCAAATTGTGCAACTTTGCTTCCATTTAACGGAGATCCCAATGACGAGGCTCAAATTTAGGACACCCTGTACACTCTTGATGCACCTTTTGAATTTGAAAATTTTATGTCAAAGGTCAAATATACGGAAGTGTTTCCATGAGAAGTAAGACAAACTTATTAGTTCTGATGTTATTTTTCCGGAACCAAGGAGCGAAGTAACACAATGAGTTTGCAGTAAAATGTTCCTAAATTACAAATCCGAATTGTTTTCCCTATTGTACCTCTCATTATAGTTTGTCGGAAATGTTTGTGGTGTGTATAAATAATTTTGTTAATTTTTGATGTATCTAAAAATTCTGCAAATTTCAAACTTGTACATATGAAATTACGGAAGTAACAGGAGTGTTGCCATAAGAAGTGAGACACGTTGTACAGAGTGACCCATTTGAAAGCGGGCCAACTCTCTAAAACTGTTATTCATTATTCGATACAGGAGTTTTTTCTTCAATAGATAGAGCATCAATAGTTCTAGTTGAGTGACAAAAATTCGAAATGAAAACAGTTTCAAATCCTACTTCGAATTTTTTCAAGGTCAAAAATCCAAAAAACCTACTAGCGATTTTTTTACATAGAATTTGACGGCGCCACTGGATTCACGGCATTCTCAAGTGATTTATGTGAAAACTACGTAGGAATGTGTCAATGAATAAAAAAGTTATATGGGAATGAAATTTGAAAATTATGTCCACAATCTCAGAAATTTCATCAAAATTCTGACTACACCACTGGATTCAGAATACTTCGAAATACATTTGGTCAGTATTTCATCAAAATCTCTTCATAAATGAAAAAATTATAAAATAATAAATTTTGACATTAATGGAATTTTAGAAAAAATTTATTCTATTATATTATAATTTTCTATTTACAGATTTCGATGAAATTCTGACCAGATATATTTCGAAATATTGTGAATCCAGTGGTGTTGTCAGAATGTTGATGAAAGTTCTGAAATTCAAGTGGTGGGCTGACCACTTAAAAATGTCGTGAATCCAGTGGCGTTGCCAAATTCTATTAAAAAAATCGCTAGTATATTTTTTGGATTTTTGACCTTGAAAAAAACTCGAAGTAGGCCTTGAAATTTTTATTTTTATTTCGAGTTTATTGCACTCAATTGGAACTATTAAAGTTCTAACTATTGAAAAAAAAACTTCTGAATCGGATAATAAATAACAGTTTTAGAGAGGTGGCCCGCTTTCAAATGGGTCACTCTGTATATTGACGAATTGAAAACATCTCGAGTAGATGAAAAAAGCGAATCGCATATTGATAACGAAATGATTTTAGACGCCTTGCAAAACGTTATCAGTCTATACTTCGACTCCAGAGGCACTGCAACAAAAAAAATCCTAGTCAACTGTTGAGTTCGCACGGTTGTTTCTGCACAGAATAGTTCACCCCAGAGATTAAAGTCGGACCCCCTAGATTAAAGTCGGACCCTCGAGATTAAAGTCGGACCCTCGAGATTAAAGTCGGACCCCTGAGATTAAAGTCTGACCCCTGAAAGTCGGACCCCCGAGGTTAAAGTCAGACCCCCGAGATTAAAGTCGGATCCCCGTGATTAAAGTCGGGCCCCCGAGATTAAAGTCGGGCCCCTGAGATTAAAGTCAGACCCCTGAAAGTCGGACCACCCGAGATTAAAGTCAGACCCCCGAGATTAAAGTCGGACCCCTGAAAGTCGGTCCTCCTAGATTAAAGTCGGACCCTCGAGATTAAAGTCGGACCCCTGAAAGTCGGACCCCCGTGATTAAAGTCGGACCCCCAAAATTAAAGTCGGACCTCCGAAATTAAAGTCGGACTCCCGAGATTAAAGTCGGACCCCCTATATTAAAGTCGGATCCTCGAGATTAAAGTCGGGCCCCCGAGATTAAAGTCGGACCCCAGCGATTAGAGTCGGACCCCCTAGATTAAAGTCGGACCCTCGAGATTAAAGTCGGACTCCTGAGATTAAAGTCGGATCCCTGAAAGTCGGACCCCCGAGATTAAAGTCGGACCCCCGAGATTAAAGTCGGACCCTCGAGATTAAAGTCGGACCCCTGAGATTAAAGTCGGACTCCTGAAAGTCGGACCCCCGATATTAAAGTCGGACCCCCTAGATTAAAGTCGGAATTTAAAAAAAAAAATGCTGGTGGCCCTTCTACGCTTTCGTACCGACAAGTGGAAAAATGAGATGATAATGGTCTACAAAAGATATATTAGATGAACATACATATCTTTTTCCAAAACTTGGGCTCCTAACAAATACCCAATCCACTACATTTCTCAATTTTTTCCAAGGTCAAATTTTTAAAAATCGGTTTTCGATATTTTTCAAAACGATTAAACTCTTTGATCAAAGAAATATTCACTCCATCTATACTTACCTAGATTTTTTTTATATAGTCTCATTATGTTTTGTATCTCTATGTGTGAAATAAAAAAAAAAAAATAGTGTTCGATTCCACTTTAGCACTTGCACAATTGATGCTGCTTGCTTGGACTGCTTTTTTATAACATCAATATTTTTTGATGTTATATAAAATTACTGGGTAGTTATTTAAGTATGTTCATAATAATAAATAATTTTTATTACATGTATAACCTACTTTTGCTAGTGCGCCACGCTTCCATTATCCGTTTCATATAGAAGTTATGTTATGATTATTATCATAATTTCATTATAATTTATGCAATGTCTGTTTAAAACCATTTTTCTGGTGTGCATTTGAGTCAGCAAGCACTAAAATAGTACCAAGATTTTTGCGACATAGCAAAATGGCTAAAACTGTACAAAATCGATATACAGTATCGGAAAGTTTTCATCGGGGTATGCTGGTTTCATACGAGCGTAAAGAATAGCTTGCTATTATGTTGAGAGAGCATTACAATAATTTCTCATCGACTCGCTCGAGGAAAGGATATCGACGTGGCTGTTAATTCATAGGACGAGGTAGTAGGGGAGGCGTACAGTAGTGCGTCTCTCTTATTTATGTGGTATTATCATATCATTGCGTTCCTTGTTGCTCGCATAGATTTCTCTCTATACCACAGATGAAAACTTTCCGATACTGTATAACGTAATCCAGTACGATTGGGTTTTGAGACGAGGATCGATTGTAGCACCACCAAACTGGGTATGCTAGTAGTTGGAACCATGATGAACACGAAAAAAAACTGTTTACCAAAATTTCAGGGGTGGAACATTTTTTTTTTTCGTTCTAAAATATCCATGACTTTCGGATCCTCCGTAAATATCGTAGAAGGGTTAGGTGAAACACATTTTAGGTACTCAGATACTCTGATACTCACATGTTATATTTGCATGAGGAAGTATAAATCTTCAGGAACGATATGCACTTTTTCTTTTCCTTCTACTATAATGTTTCGCAAACTTATGACAAATCAATTTTTCGGCCCTGTGTGAACTTGCAGTGGCGGTTTAGGGCGGGCATGAAATGTGATGTCGGCGTTCAAACACGTTTTCTGAGAAAACGAGCGTATTTCATAGGGTATTACTGAATATCATTCTTGTGGAGAATTGAATTGTCTCTTAACCTATCAAAATCGTTTTTTGATAAATCTTCTGGAATTTCAACAAAAAATATATATATTTTTTTTTTAATGAATTTTTTTTTAGGTTCCACCCCTTTGTTTCTAATAATACATGATGTCGAGATGTTATTCATTCTTCACTTATTGCTCGAGTTTGTCTGTCGTTACTGGATTAAAAGTCATACAAGAAACAGAAGTAGCTGACCTTTTCCATCCTAGGAGAAATGCGTTTTTGAGAAGTTACCAGTCTTTCAGCTCGGAATGGCCTGAATAACTAACCTTTTCCCGAGGGGGAAACAACTAGTCATGTTTTGTACACCTAATGAAATCAGTGAAGTAATTATCTCTAATGAAAAATAATGAAAAAGTTTAAGGGGGCATTGAAAGATAATTACCATTCAATTACGCGGATACGTTCTATGGACATAATTTAACTCTTATGTATAAAAATAAGATCCAGAAAGTCCTAAAATAATTCCCAAATACATACCCAATACATACTAATTCAGCCATTCTGAATCGATTGGCGTTCGCAGAATTGGTCTATCTCTAACCGTTCTCGAGTTGGTCCGCTCTGAATCAGTTTTTTGATGTTTTTTTTGCCGTCAAAAATATTTCTAATGAGTTTTCGATATTATGTTTAAAAGATTCGGAATCAACACGTCAAAATACGTCCGAGGGCAAACATTTTAAATTCGAAAAATGAAAAATAAAAAATCTCAGAAAATTTTATTTTTCATCTTAAACACCTTTTTCCGCCTAAATCTTATATCTGAGCATATAAAAATCATACATTTTTGGAATGAGCATGAAATTTTACGTATACAGTGCGAATTTCAAGTCGATGTGACGACTTGGTACCTACTTTTAATGATTTTTAGGGGTGAACCCCATGCAACTTTTTCGAGTAATTTTTAATTTCTTTTGATTGACTCGAAAATAACAATACATACTAATACGGCCATTTTGAATCGACTGGCGTTCACAGATTTCGTCTATCTCTAACCGTTCTCGAGTTGGTCAGCTCTGAATTAGTTTTCAAATGGTTTTTTTGGCGCGAAAAATATTTTTGATGAGTTTTCGACATTTTCGTTCAAAGATTCGGAATCAGTAGGTCGAAATTCGTTCGGGAATAAAAATTTGAAATTTGAAAAATTAAAATTTAAAAAGTTCAAAAAATTATTTATCATGATATACTTGCCTTTTTTGCCCGTCGATTTTTTTCGTTCAAATTCCCAATATATACTAATTCAGCAATTCTGAATCGATTGGCGTTAGCAGAATTCGTCTATCTCTGAACGTTCTCGAGTTGGTGAGCTCTCAATCAGTTTTCAAATCGTTTTTTTGGCACCAAAAATATTTCTGATGAGTTTTCGATATTTTCAGGGGTAATATAATAAGTGGTATGATTATCACCGATAATTTTTTGGAATATGAATGAATTGCAATCCCAAAGCTGAAAATACAACGAGTCCGCAGGACGAGTTGTATTTTCTTGCATTGGGATTACCAATGAATTGATATTCCAAAAAATTATAGGTTTTTAATCATACCACGAATTATATTTAGGACGACAATATATCGATTTGAAATAAAGAAAAATCGTGTCACCTGGTAATTGATGCTTTACTTCTAGCCGTATTCAACGAAATACTCTTTTCCACGGCCTCATCTATGATACCAATGGACATTTGTCCCCAACGATCGCTCATATTGATAAATAAAGATAACTAATCAAAACACATAAATTTGACGTTTATAATTTAAATCATTTTCACTTGACAGATGGTAAAACACAAACTAAGCAGGTTTATCACCGTGAAAATACAGCGACAAGCTATATTTTCACTGTAGTTCCGATTCTATTAGCTGAATTTCAAAATTTGAAATCCACTGATTGGTTGTTAAGCAAGGAAATATATTGTCATACAAAGATTCGGAATCAGCACGTCAAAATACGTTCGGGGATAAAAATTTGAAATTCGAAAAGTGAAAAATAAAGAAGTTCAAAAAATTATCCATCATTACTCGACTTTTTTGTCCGTAAATTTTTTTGTTCAAATTCTCAGTATATACTAATTCGGTCATTCTGAATCGATTGGAGTTCACATAATTCGTGTATCTCTAACCGTTCTCAAGTTGCTCAGCATCATGTTATGATGTACACCAGTACACCTAATGAAAGAGTAGTTTCCCTCTCGCCTTTTCCCTATCCTCGAGTAAAATATGTCTGAGAAGACGGATGGGAAAGGATGAACTGGTTTCTGTACCTTGTAAAGTTTTAATTATGCATCGATAATCTGAACTATAAATCATGGTTTATTTGCGTTGATTTCACAACCGCGGGATATTTGTAAATAGTAGCATAAAATAAAGTATGGTAATTTCTCAATTGTATTCCACAAAATTGCATATAATAGTTCAATCATTTGAAGTTTATTACTGGCTGTATATGTCCATGTTACAAAAAAAAAGGAGAGTATTTTAATTTATCTGTGTATTTCTTTCATCGATAATTTTTTCGGACCATAAATCCTATCCGAGTAAAGATTTATATTACCTTCAAGTTCATATATAGAGTGCGGCACACAAACACACCTTGAAACTTTTAAATTATGTCCAAAAAAAGGTCCATTAGTCTCGTCGGTGATACTTCGCTCACAAGCTTTCTCACTTTTCTGGAACACCGCATAAAGGTTGGGGATCTGTCTCTATTTTATAGATATTTACATGGAAGATGCTTTTCCGAAATATCATCAATCGTTCCACCGCTAGCGGTCCCATCGAGACTGACCCGTCGAGCTCAGTCGTCACATCCATATGCCGTGACTTTGCAGGTGTTTCCTGAGGCAGACAACCTTCAGAAATTCAAGAAGAACACCAATTCCCACCCACTTTCCCTCGGCTCTCACGATGTTCTCTGAACAGGATTTTCCTTTTCGTGGGAACCAGAACTGAAGAAAAAAAATTACAGAATTACCTAGAATCATCGATAATTATCTAGATACTTTTCCGAAATTCGACAAATTCTAAAGAGTTTTATAAGAAAATATCCCCAAATAGTTTGGAATATTGACAAAAAAGTAAAATATAAAAAAAGTGAAATTGTCAGGATGTGTGCACGTTTCAATATACTTGAAGGAAGAATCTTTGCATTTTTGGGCAAAACATTTATTTATAAAATCGTAGCACTTATAACTAAGAAAATATTGAAAAAAAAAATTGAAAATTAAGTAAGGTATGAAAATTTGGAAAAGGGAGGCTACTTACTCGTCAGGTGTATAAGAAGCCATATGAAAATATTATGTCCATGGAATAATAATCCAGTACAATTGGGTTTTGAGACGAAGATTGATTGAAGCACCATCAAACTTGGTATGCTAGTTGTTGAAACCATGATAAACATGAAAAAAAAAATGTTTATCAAAATTCCAGGGGTACAACATTTTTTTTTTCGTTTAAAAATAAATGAATAGATTTTTGCTGTAATCTTGGAAAGTATATGATTTATCGAAAAAAACAACGTAACAAGGTGAAAGACAATTCAATATTCCACAAAGATTATTTCAAGTAATTTCTTATGAAAAGCGCTCGTTTTCTCAGAAATCGTGATTGAACGCCGTCATCAACTTTCAGGTTCACGCTTACTCGCCGCTGAAAATTCTGGGGGAGACGAATATTTGATTGGTCATAACTCTGCTAAAAATGATCGGAGAAGGAAAAGGAAGAGTTCATATCGTTTCTGAAGATTCCTACCTTCTCATGCGAACATAATATGCGAGTATTCATGTACCTAGAATGTATTTTGTCGCACTTCACGGAGATGTTTGCAAATAATTTATTGAATATGGAATTATTATACTGAAGCAGCAACCCATACCCTCTTTGGACTACATGCAACAATTCTAAAGTAGTGTGACATGCCAAAAAAAAAAAATTTGTTTTACTCCTGCCTCGTTTTCAACTTACGCATAAAACCGACATTCTCTTCAGTAAATGTTGAAAATAATCGCTTATTCATATCCTGCATTTATGTTCAATAACACTATTTTGAAGGGCAAACCTCAAACTTGAAATCACATATTTTATTTTTTATGTAGGATGTGTATGAGCGATTATTTTCAACATTTACTGAAGAAATTGCCGGGATTATGGGTTGAAAACTGAGGCAGGAGTAAAACCCAGTTTTTTTTTGGCATGTATAAGTGAGACGTGTCTCACTAGTCTAAAATCGTTGCATATGGTCCAAAGAGGGTATAATTATTTCATATCTACAAAAATATCCATGACTTTCGGATCCTCCGTAAATATCGTAAAAGGGTTATGTGAAGTGGGACAAAACACATTTTGGGTATTCAGATACTCACATGTTATATTTGCATGAGGAAATAGAAGTCTTCAGGAACAATATAAACTTTTTCTCTTCCGTCTACTATAATTTTTAGCAAAGTTATGACAAATCTAATTTTCGGTCCTGCCTGAAATTGCAGAGGCGGTTTCAAGCGAGCCTGAAATTTGATATAGGAATGCAATCAGGTTTTCTGAGAAAACGAGTGCATTGTGTCAGAAATTACTGAGTTTATTTCTTGTGGATAATTGAATTATCTTTCGCCTTGTTGAAAGTGTTTCTTGATAAATCTTATACTTTTTGAAACAATGGTAAAAAAAATTATAAATTTTTAAATAAAATTTTTTTTTGGTTCCACCACTGATATTTTCGTAAAAAAAAACTTTTTCCAACAATATATGTTGTCAAGAAGTCATGTGTCGATTTTCAAAGTGCTACGATTCATTCTTCACTTGTGGCTTACATTTGTCTATGGTTAAGTACTGTACTATAAACTGAAGATTCAAAATTCACATACCTATAAAAACATTTTTAAGAAATGAGAATTTTTATCCTGCGTTAGGATTACATTGTGGAACTTCATCATATCATATTTACTCTGGCGGTCAGTGCACACTTGATAATGATCAGAGATACTGAACCGATTGAAACGTCGTGCTCATAGTTACAATCCAGACAATGGAAGTCCGCAATAAAAGTAATCAATTAAGCTCATTGTCTGAAACATTCAAGCATACAGGTGCATGTTGTACTCTAGTGACAAGTTTATGATATGCACAGCAAATGTTAACCAACCCCTGTAGTCAACCCTTCCCGCTCTCTCTAGATTGTTCTTGTACCTACTACGTGCAATACTGAGATGGAATGTTTTCTGTATCCTTGTACACCTCGTTTACAGTATCGGAAAGTTTTCATCTGTGGTATAGAGAGAAATCTATGCGAGCAACAAGGAACGCAATGATGTGCAGATACCACATAAATAAGAGAGACGCACTACTGTACGCCTCCCCTACTACCTCGTCCGACCAATTAACAGCCACGTCGATATCCCTTCCTCGAGCGAGTCGAGGAGAAATTGTAATGCTCTCTCAACATAATTAGTGGAGTAAAATTCACCCAAAAAGTCGTTCCGTTCTCGAAAAATTTTTTTTCGAGGTAAAACCAGTTCCGACCTTCACAATATAGTGAGGTATATATTTTTCTATTAGAATACCATTGGACGACATTTTTGAGTGGGGACAAACTTTTTTATTTAGAAAAAACTGAAAAAAAAGGTTTTTCTAAAACACGTTTCTTGATGAATATCACCATCAAAAACTGCACAAATAATAAATGTAAATGCATTAAAGAAGGTTTGAAATGTTCCAGTGAATGTAAATGTAGAGACTGCCAGAATACATTCAGAGATCCTGTTGATGAAGCGGAATCAGAAAATGAACAATACTTATTAATATTTACATTATTTTTCGTTTACTAGATTGGTTCAAATTCTTTTGATTTTGTAAATTATTATGAAATGCAATATTATTTTCATCTGTACTTGTATCATTGATTTTGAAACAACTATCATAAGCACAATTTCTCAACATAGTGCGCTAATGGGTCGGATATTGAGAGTAGGCCTTGATGGTATTGCGCCGAGCGCGACCAGTCGCCGGAGACGCCAAATAACAGACACTTTCAAAAAATCATACCGTCAAAACTATCACATATGAGTTGAATTTTTTTATTCTAAAAACTTTTGAGACTCTTTATCTCCATTTTTTTCGCTGCATGTACATAAATATTTCGAATAATAAAAAAGTTTTTCGATCAGTGAAAATTTGATTTTACGGTTTCTACTATTTCACATTCTCTATTTATTCAGATAAAAACGCGATTTTATTTCATCTTGCTCATGATATGTTGAGAAGGGCTAAATGATCCCCTTCCGATTAACAAAAAAATCAAATCGATATCTTGAGTAGTTCTCGAGATATTGAGTGATATGTTTAAGAAAACACGTTTTTCGAATATTCTATTTTTTTCGTACTTTTTTGAATAAAAAAGTTCATCTCCATAGAAAAATGTCGTCCAGCTGGATTATGATGAACAATCACATGAAGAAAATTATCAGATAGATCCGATTTGGTTATACCCCGGAAAAAAAGACGATGGATTTTGGCCCTGGTTTTACTCCACTAAATAGCAAGCTATTCTTTACGCTCGTATGAAACCAGCATACCGAAGAAAACTTTCCGATACTGTAGAAGATCCTGTTCTGAGAACTACTCACAAGTTCGTGATTTATCACGAGAGAACAAAACAACGAAAAGTCTTCGAAGCGTAAATAAAGAACTTCCTGACGTCCGTCGTTCATGTACAGTAATTACGAAAAAATATATAAAGCAGTGCGATTAATTGTTTCCGGAGATATGCACGTGTTCGAAGTTCTGAGACCTCTTCTGAAATGTGTAAAATGAATCTGGGGAAAAAAGCCACCTATATTTATGGATATGTCAAAGCAAAAGTGCCGCGAAGGATGTGGATGGTAAAATAAATATTGCTTCAATTATGTTCGAAATAATTAGTTCTCTGAAGGCAGACAAAATGGTTCCTTTTTCAACTCAACATTATTTCTTGTATTGTGAAGATTCGGGATCAGCACGTCAAAATACGTTCGGGCACGAAAATTTGAAATTCGAAAAATAAAAAAGTTCAAAAAAATATCTTACATGATATACTCGACTTTTTTGTCCGTCGATTTTTTCGTTCAAATTATCAGTGCATACTAATTCGGCCATTCTGAATCGATAGGCGTTCGCAGAATTGGCCTATCTCTAACCGTTCTCGAGTTCTCTAAATCAGTTTTAAAATGTTTTTTTTTTGCGCCAAAAATATTTCCGATGAGTTTTCGACATTTTCGTTCAAAGATTCAGAATCAGCACGCCAAAATACGTTAGAGGACAAAAATTTGAAATTTGAAAAATGAAGAATAAAGAAGTTGAAAAAATATTTATCATGATATACTCGACTTTTTTGTCCGTCCGTTTTTCTCGTTCAAATTCTCGGTATATTTTAATTCGGTCATTCTGAATCGATTGGCGTTCGCAGAATTGGTCTATCTCTAACCGTTCTCGAGTCGGTCAGCTCTGAATCAGTTTTCAAATGTTTTTTTTGGCGCCAAAAATATATCCGATGAGTTTTCGACATTTTCGTTCAAAGATTCGGAATCAGCACGCCAAAACTGAAGTATTAAGTACAAGTAGTGCATTTTATAATGAGATTTCCTTTCTAATATTTATTCATATTGTTCTAATTATAATGATTTGTTCGACACATGTTTTGTTACATTACATAATATGCATTTCGCAACTAACTTTACTTTGACAATGAGGCAATGTCTTTGAAATTGAAGTAATTCATCCACACAACATGCATGAAATGTATTCGTTTTCAAGAACTGAGTTTTTATACAGTGTGTCCATAAAGTAACCCCCCCCCCCATGTTAACTTTCGAATAGAGTGAATTTTCTTTTGAAATTTTTTTTTTATGAAAATCTACTCTTTGACAGTAATAAAAACTGTCTACCCTACAAAATGGCGGCCAGGCGCCATTTTGAAAGATTTTTTTAAATGGTATGGGGGTCGAGTGATACCTCATTCGAATTTTCTTTTGATTTTCTATAGGTACGACTGTAAAATTTCAGACAAAAATATTTATCCAAAACAAAATGGCGGCACATTATGTTAGAACTTTTATACGCGATAAATTTGAATAAAAAACGAGCTCAATTGAAATAAAAAATAATTTTTTTTGAAATCTAAAAATGTTCTCTGTCCCTCAGGATTGCATATGAGTCATGATTTCTGAGATTTGCTGAGATTCAATAAAACGAGGTATTACACTACTCTACTTATTTGAACTTTGTTCTAATATGGCACCCATCTGCCATTTTGAGTGACAAGAAGCTCTTACAGAAACGAAAAAAAAATTATAATTGCACTAAAGCTCTTTAATAGTTATTTATTCGAAAGGATCCTCTTGTGAGAGATCTAAAGAAATGTACTGCCATTTTGTTTTGGAGCAATATTTTTGTTTGAAACTTTACTGTCGAATAGAGAATTGAAAGACTAATCGAATGAGGAAATCTTTCAAAATGGCGCCCGGCCGCTACTTTGAAAGGTAAACTTTTTTCATCATTGTCAAAAAGTAGCTTATGAACTGCCATTCAACCAAAAACAATTTCAAAGAAAAATTCCTCTCCGTTCAAAAGTTAACAGGGTGGGGTTACTTTATGAGACTGTATATCTACTTGCATGCATGGGAAGCAAATGTTTGGATTTGTTTATGAAATAAAAACATCCCAAACCTATTCCCATTAATGGGCCCCTATAATATCTATCCGCATTTTCGATGGTAATATATTACAATAACTTTAAATAAGTTCACTGTCCTACAGATATCGAACGCTCCAAGTATTTACCAACCATCTGCTCTGAATATGCCAAATGCCAATTCACCATTTTTTATTGACTTTCATGAATCCAATGATGGCAAAAAACAAATCGATTTAATCTCCGAATAAAATGTGGCTCCTAACTACGGAAGCGTAGAAGGGCCCTTATTTTTGTATTCCGAATTGCAACTCGGAAAATTACTAAATTCCGAGTTGCAACTCGGAAAATTACTAAATTACAACTAAGTTGCAACTCGGAATTTTATAATTTTCCGAGTTGCAACTCGGAATTTAGTAATTTTCCGAGTTGCAACTCGGAATTTAGTAATTTTTCGAGTTGCAACTCGGAATTTAGTAATTTTCCGAGTTGCAACTCGGAATTTAGTAATTTTCCGAGTTGCAACTCGGAATTTAGTAATTTTTCGAGTTGCAACTCGGAATTTAGTAATTTTCCGAGTTGCAACTCGGAATTAGGGAGAAAAATAATGGCCCTTCTACGCTTCCGTACCTAACCACACAAATAACATTTTAGGCGTGGGCAGTGGCAAGACAAATATTTTAATTTGTTCGAAGGCGCCAGTCTTTTGGTGTCTGGTCAATTTTTATGCAACGCATGGGACTGTATGCACCTGATTCATCTCCATTTACAGTCATTCAAGATCGTTTTCACTTTTTAATGATGACCTGCCGTTTGTTATCTTTAACTGAATCATTTATTCATTGGTACTGTTGAGTGGATTCAGTTTATGTACAGAGGAAGGCAAATTGGGCAGTTTTAAAGGGAAAGTCCTATTTTATTGCAAGCTTTTATTTTTAACTTACTCTGTTCGTATGTTCTTCGGTCCTGTCTATCTTTCCGGTTCAAAACTTGCAATCCATTTTTCAAGCACTAGTGCAAGAAGCAATGATACAATAATTTGAAATAGTTGTTTAACGAACAAGTGTATTAATAGGGGCGATTAACAATCGAGATATTTTAACGCGCGAGCGCGTTAATGTTTGAGATTGTTAATCGCCATCTTAATTCACGAGTTTTTTACAAAACTTTTCCGTCGACCGTAGTTTTCAAAAATAGATATATCTTACTTTCAATGTTTATTTATTCAACGATACGATAAAAAACAATCACTATATCCTTTTTATATCAACTCAAAGATATAGTTTAATTTTCCTTCATGGTAGTTTAATTTTCCTTCGGGGTAGTTTTATTTCATTTTTTCAAATTGAAATTAAAAAAAAGAACAAAAAAAATTTGCCCTTGTGTGGGTTTGAACTATCGACCTCGACTGAATTTACCATTGCGCCACGAGACTTCCTTAATTTTTGATGACAACTACTGGTGTATTGAAGAGTCTTTCGAATTTTATTTCAGAATTGACAAATAAATAATGACAGATAAGTAGTATTAACCAATATAAAATGTATTAGAGCAATGTATGTTGGGTTGCATAAAAGCAAATCGTTGATAGAAAATCATTCATTAAAAGGGGTCATTAATCAACGATTTTTAGTGCGTTAAACTACATCATGAATGAACGGTCGACGGAAATTATAATTAAAACTTACCTTCCTGCACCCCGCAAGGATAGAGAACACGTAGAAATTCGGAAAAAGTTCCAACGGTTTCGGAAATTTATCGAGGGGATAGGACTTCTCAAAAAAAAAAACGGCGGAAACCAATCATGAAATGCCATTACAGTCGAAATGAAGCCGAAAGCTTTTAAGAAAATATTTAAGTTTTTAGAAGGTTTTTGTTTTCATGCACTAAATATTATTTTTTACTTTCTAGTTCAATATACGGGGTGTTCCTAAACATCATGTACATCCAAAAAGTTCATATAAATATAGGTCCACAAACGCTTCGTTACCGATCTGTGGGGTGTTGAAATTTCAAGATCTTTTTCGTTTTTTCTTTTAGATCCAGTTTCATCGCGCGAGACCAGACCAACCAAATAATCGGAATGATGAGTTGATTCGAACAGGTTAACAGATGGCTTCAGAGCTGTGTTGTCTGCGTCGACCTACCCTTTCATTGATAAGAGAAACTAATCTGCAGGTGGTGTCCCTGTACGAATCAAAACAAAATTCTGGAAGTTTGTTGCAGGAAGCACTTGTAATTTCCTCCTCTGCAGTGAGGGACATTGCATAAGTATATGTTAGATATAATGCAATACCCGTCGTTGTATTAGCCAGGGGAGTAGTTATTTTTTGACAGGTATTTGCCATAATAAGACTACGTCGGTGTATATTTTAGAGTAAAAAGGGTGAAATATCCGACGGAAACGACTATCGTTCAATTAGATTGTTGACACTCAGTACACAAAAATAGCTTTCGTCACACTGAAGAAGATTAACAATGTGTGACTTGTATGAAGCAAAAGAACTGAAATATCGAGTTAAACTCCAAAATTCCGACTTTCATGTCGGAAAAATAAAATTCCGACTTCAAAGTCGGAATTTCCGAGTTTAAAGTCGGAAAATAAAATTCCGACTTCAAAGTCGGAATTTCCGAGTTTAAAGTCGGACTTTCCGACTTTGAAGTCGGAAAAATAAAATTCCGACTTCAAAGTCGAAATTTCCGAGTTTAAAGTCGGAATTTCTGAGTTTAAAGTCGGACTTTCCGACTTTGAAGCCGGAAAAATAAAATTCCGACTTCAAAGTCGAAATTTCCGAGTTTAAAGTCGGAATTTCTGACTTTAGAGTTGAATTATCTCTCAACCTATCGAAATCGTTTTTTGATAAATCTTATATTTTCTGAAATAACAAAAAAAAATTCAATTTTTTTAAATAAAAAAAATTTTAGGTTCCACCCCTGATTTTTTGTAAACAATTTTTTTTTAATAATACATGATGTCAAATCAAATCAAATCAAATCAAAATATACTTTATTGTCCGAAGAATGAATTCTTGTTGACAAAGCGTTTATAAATATAAAAATAAAGTTATACAGAATATAAAAACGGTATGCGTAAATATATGTTGATAAAATCACAAGTCGTCAAAAAAGAATAAAAGTGAACAGGTTCATCATAGAATATTATTATAAAATATAATGGTATAATGTACAAGCGTGTATAGCATGGAAGAAGATAATGCTATTTACATGGCACAATAATGATAAAATAATTAACAAACAACAACATATATATCATGTGTAAAATTATGTTACATGTAGTTAAAATTAGACTACGCAAGAAGCGAATGTCATATAAAGAGAAGATAATAGAATTAACATACGAGTGTACGAGGTTAAGATAAGTTCGAGCAATTCCAATCTTTGTCTAGATACTCTTGAACACTGTAGTATGGTTCATTGATAAGAAGACTTTTTACAGATCTCCTGAATAGAACTGGAGAGACAATTTTTCTGGTAGTAACCGGGAGATGATTAAATAATATCAAAGCATTATAAATGAGAGACTTTTTTGTTAAATTCGATGATGGAATGGGAAGTCTTAGATTATTATTTTGGCGGGTAGAACTAACAACCGTCTCATATGAGGATTTGTTACTGTGGACTAAACATACAGTTTCAAGAATAAATAAAGTTGGGAGGGTAAGGATTTTGAGATCCAAGAAAAGAGGTTTACATGATACCCTAGGTCCAACATTGAGGAGGTAGCGAACGGCCCGTTTCTGGAGGATGAAGATAGAATGGAAATTGTGATCATTGCAGATACCCCAGAAGGGTAACCCGTATCTGATGTGGGATTCAATCAAAGCGTGATAAACTACTTTGGCAGTGGCCATACCCAGTTCACTAGACACTACCCTCACGGCATAACAACCAGAGGCTAGTTTTGATCTCAGTGTTTTCACATGACTTTCAAAGTTGAGCTTATAATCTAGATGAATACCAAGAAACTTGGTATCATTTTTTTGTTCAATGAACATTTCAGTACCCATTTGAATCTCTGGTAGATTGCACTTGATCGATAAGAGACTGGTTTTATTTGTGTTAAACGAGATGTCGAGATGTCATTGTCGCAGCTAATATTAAGATTAGATGCATTTTGTGCACAAGTGATATATCCTTCACCAGATCGAAAAAGGAGTGTAAACTTGAACGTTACGACGTGCGTTACATAACATTGAATTACGGGCGTCTTGAAAAAAAAAGAGAATTTAAAAAATATCTCGTTTAGTGACCTTGCAGAAAATTAATAGTATCGATAAGCTGAAACGATAGATTTAAGCCAATAAGTAAGCAGTTCGAGTTGCTGTAATTTATGCATCAGTTCATATATCTCCTACTTACTAGCAACTATGGGCAACGGTAATGGTGAAAGGTAAGTAAAATTATGTAGACAAAGATTATAATCATAGAGCAGTGTACATAATTGCTAGTATTCATTTTTATTGACAAGTGCTTTGAAGTCTTTACATATTGCTGAAGAAATCTATTTCGTATTCTGAAAATATTTATCCTGATACATATAAAATTAATTGTAGAAGGTCCTTCGAATCGAATGCTTTGCCTGCAGCTTCTGTATCATGTTTGGATCCCATCGTCATAAAGTATTTTAGAGATAATAGCGTTTGAAGTTTTGTTAAAAATTTCAATCTGAAGGGAACTAAGGCCATCTTCAGTCTATTATATGTACATTATATTTTACAGTGTATACATAAAGTATTGATTAAATTAATTATTTCTGAATATAAAGATATTTTGGATAGGTAGAATTTCTTCTCCGAAGGGCCAGTTCTTGCACCATACCAAGTAGACACAAGCTATACGTATCTCCCAGGGATTCATTAAGCCAAGTAGCTTGAATTTTTTCTTAAATACTTGGCTTGATTTCAAAGCTCAAGCTTTTGAAAATTTTATATTTGACTTGACTCGGTTCACGGTGTGAACTACTTGACTTTATATCAAGTAAAATCAAACTACTTGATATTACTTGATAGCGATGACACCGAAGTGTTAAAATAGGGGATTCACCGAGGTTAGGTTAGGTTAGGTTTGGTTAGGTAAGCAAGCAGGCCCCCGATTGCTCGATGACGACGTGCTGTTAAATAGTAGAGCAGCGTTGATCAAGGATAACAGTGGCAGCTTGAGAATAATTGTTTATGTTTGATTCAAGTGATTTGTCCGTAATGGAATCGGAACCTTTCCAAAGCAGCGACTCAGAATATATCGTAGATGAAAAAGTGTCAGAAATTGATGACATCCAAAAAGAAGATGAAAGAGCAGGGTCGGCGCCATCAAAAGCCAAACGAGTTGAAGTTAATAAAAGTTTATCTAATAAAACGAAAAATATTATGGATTATTTCATAGTCAAGCAAGATCCTACTAAGAGGAATAAAAATACTGGCAAATGTCTATGTAGAAGGGTTTTGAAAATGAAAACTGTGGAACATCGCCACTGAGGTGACATTTGCAAGCTAAACACACTAGAGTCTACGAAAAAAATATTGGTATATCCAGCACCTAATTCCGGGGCAAATACCTCTACAAATTCGAATAGGCGTAGCACAATTTCAGTTTCGAGTTGGCTTGGGAAGGTAAAACAATAATTAGATTTTAGCTATAACTATGTAGTAGTTTGTGACACAATTGAATAATCTACACGGTGGGTCAAACAAATGTCCGAATCTTATTTTGATTAATAATTTGTTACTGGTTTTTTATAAAATTTTGAATATCTACTTCTAGAATTTTTACTAGATTTAAGCAATCTTGTAAAAATTGTGGCCTATGCTATACATTTCTATACAGGGTATTTCAAAAATATAATTTACTTTGCCATTTAAAAGTGGGACATTATAACGTGAATATTATTGTACCGTATTTTACCAACTCCAGTTTTGTTTATTTTGCATCCATATATTTTTATTGTTATTGCGTTTTGGCAGTTAATCAGATTAATACAAAAAGTTACTAGTTTTTCAAGAAATATCAAGTAGATACCTCGATTTACAAGTACTTGATGTGTAACTACTTGACTCGACTTGAATGAAAATAAATACTTGACTTGAGCTTGTCTTGATTTCAAGTCAAGTCAAGTCAAGTAGTGAATCTCAAAATATAAAATTTTCGTATCTCTCCTGGAATTTCTTCGTTGCAAGTTGAAATGAACCCGTCAAAGTTGACAATTCACAAAATGAGTGACAACCGAGACACATCAATAATGAATATATTTTAAACCTTTGGATCGCTTGCTTGTAACATCATACTAATATCATTAATTTCTAGAATTTTAACTAATTTTGAGTAAATAATTAAAGTTATTGGTATAGTAGGTGAAATATTGTACTATATTCGGCTGACGGCCTCGTTTGACAAATTCCCATTTTATATCGTAATATCAATATTTACGATACTTATATCGTAAATATCTATTAGCTAATACCAATATGTAATGGCAATCATTACGATACTGATATACGTTTCGTAATGAGATACTTTACCACACTAGTGCAGTGAAGAGTAATATTTTTCTTCTTTTAAAATAAACATCAAGTAATTCATTACAAATATATAGACGTTATAAGTACTAACAATAATATAATTGCAATAAGTAGACACTAACAATACTTATCTCCCTACATATGAATTCACCAAATTTTTGTATCTATGCCGAAGGATAAAATGAAAGCGTCGTCAAAGTTGACAGATCACAGAATGAGCGAGAACTGAGAAACAATAAGGGTGGTATAAATAAAAGCTAGCAAATACTTTCACTATAGGTTTGTCTCTCTCATATTTAACTCAACAAAATGAATAGGTATGTCTCGAGAAATCTGAGTAAAAGCATTTACTAAAGGTTTATTCATACGACCCAAAACAATAATGGGTATACTTCAATTCTTTGCAAAGCTTACTTGTTACATGATACTAATATCATTAATGTCAGGAATATTAACTAATTCTCGGTAAAAATTGAAGTTGATCAAATTATATTGTCCTAATATATTCGTATCGTAAAGCCATATTACGATAATCGATGGCCTAACGGTCTCGGACAAATTCCCCATCTCATATCGTAATATGAATCTCTACGATACTTATATCGCAAATATCTATTATGTTCATAGTTTCTGTGACAATTTCACTCATGCTAAAATGCGCGTTTTTGATTGGAGGATATTTTTATATTGATGATTGAAAACAACATGTTTTCGATTTTGTAGTTCGGCTCTTGATAGGCTATTGGATACCTATGTGGTATGTTCATTCGGTTGTCTTATAAAACAAACATACACCACCAGCAAACTGCTATAATGACCAAACACCGAACTTTGACCCAAACCATGATGAGCACTAACTATTAATTCATATCAACTTCGCAATTTTCGACAAATTTCGCATACACGCGAACCAAAACTATTTAAACTAAAGACATAACCTACATCTACAAGAGAGTTAGTAAACATGCGAAGACGCGATCTGGTGCAAAGTGAATAGATATTTGGATGATTTTATCCAATATCAAGCCACAGTCAGCCAGTTTCGTAAAAAATATCAAAATAGTTTATCAGATCATGGAATGAATGAATGCGCCTTAGTACTATCAAAAGGGGGGGCCGAAACAACGTTCACTGGGCCAGAACCGGTTATCGGTTTAGCATATAGCACTGCCAAGAATGCTACAACCGCCTGGGCAGACAATAAAAGACTTGAGTACTGGCTCAGTCTACCAGGACTAGCCCATTCCAAAGCATTTATTGCTTGTACAAGGAAAAAACAGGACTCTGACAAACTTCTAGAACTCAGTAAAGCACATCTCAGAGTTATAGTAGGTTTGCTCACTGGCCACTGCAAGCTCAAACACCACATGCATAAAATCGGACTTGCACAGGATGCAGAGTGCCGTCTATGCATGGAGGATGATGAAACGGCTAAACACATCCTGTGCACATGCCCTGCAGCGGCCAGAACCAGATTTTCAATATTTGGCAATACAAAAGTAAGGTCAGAAGATCTGGTAAACTGTTCTCCCAATATGTTACTCAATTTCGTTAAGAGATTGGATATACTGGGAGAAATATAACCATAGGGTGAGCCACAATAGGCCATTGGCCGCAGTGGAGAGCCTGATATGGGCTCACTCACATTTAAACCTAACCTAACCTAACCTAGTACTATCATCAGTTGAAGAACATTGTTGTTGTTCTTTGTTAAAATTGTTTTTTCCGTCAACCAGCTGTCGTCCCCTTACGAACGGCAGCCCTCAAAATTCAAAACTTGTGTGAGCCAAGGATTAACGAGGTCTTATCTTTTAACATGCGATTCCTAGCACTTTCTCGGGCCATCAGATAAAAATCTGTAGTCGCTAGGACTCAAACCTAGCCGACCAGCAGTCAGTGGTTTTGAACGCGACTGTCTCAACCACTGAGCTACCTGGCCCTTACTACAGTGGATGGATACCCTTTAAAATTGCAGGTTGAATCATTTTTGCTTATTGTAGGATAACGCTTTGCGATTCCAATGACTGTGATAACTCAATTATTCGACTCTTTATTGCATAACACCATCCATTTGTATATGTCAACCAATATTATTAATAAATAAATAATAAAATGATTTCGATTACATTCATGGAATAGTCTTAACAAATACAAAAACAAATGCGTTCATGTGGTTGTCAAGCAACATAATTTGTTTCTCAAAGTCGAAGGAATTTTTCACAAAGTGACTCTTTCAAAACAAAAATTAATGCGGAAAAGTGGATTTTTCCGCACGCTAGTAGAAAAAATATATTTTGTTTTCATTTCACACATGTTTGTTTCATCAGATTTTATTTTGCCCATTTAGATGACCATGATAAATTTTGGAATATATTGGAAATTCTACTTACCCACAGAGGCTTCAGTTGAAAATAGGATTATAGTGGTTTTCAAGAAACAGTTTTAGTTTCTTTTTCAAATTATGATATTTGTGAAGTTGTAAAGTTTTGATTTAAAAAAAAAACATGTTGAAACATATATTTTTGAAAATTATTGGTTTAATTTGCTAAACTATTTTGAAAACACAATCTAGAATCACGGACACTTCAAAGCCTTATATCATTTCTTTCTAAATCTAATTCCAATCAGTTCAAATGAGTATCGCAAAAGTACACAGTTCTGTAAAATTAACATCATGTTTAATTTCAATACCTTCTTTTATGTGATACTTCTGTTCTGATCTACAACCGAAGGATCTTAGAAATCATGAGGCACTGCCGGTAGTCTTTATGTGCCGTGTAGATGTTTTGTTTTTTTAGTAATTGGTTACATTATCGTTGAACACATCAACTTAATGATGCATTGCGAGTCTGGTGGCTACTGGAGTATGACAAATTACAAGCAGGTAGCTAGTAGGCAGGATCTAGCTGAAGATTTGGATCCTTTTATTTTTTATATAATGTAATATTCTTGGAAGGAACACTGAATGAGATTTATTTGATAGGCAGGTTAATCTTATCGAGAAATGACTGTATTTGTTATTTCATTCTAATCATTGAGAACGAAGCTATTTTGTTAATATGTTTACCTATGGCCACTGCAGAAAATCGGCAAAAACACACGACTCACACGGTAAACAAATCGCACAGTTTTTGGAAACAAATCGCACAGTTTTCGGAAACAAAACGCACAGTTTGATTTATCTCCGAAACGGCTCAATCCATTTGGGAGAAATTTTGTATGTAGATAGGGTTTTGCTTTTTGAGTTTATCGATATAGGCGTCTTTCTTGGAAAAACACGATTTTACTGATAATAATAATAATGACAATTTTTGGATCTCGAAAACGACTCCAACGATTTGGATCAAATTTATTATTCAGATAATGTATTGCTACTTAAGTTCATCTATAAAAGCGCCTTTTCTGAAAAAACGTCAATTTTCTGATAATAATAATATGAATTTTTGGATCTCAAAAACGGATCTAATGATTTGGATCATATTTTGTATTTGGATGAAGTTATATCCTGTCTGATCATCAAAGTTGTGAAATATATATGCAATAAATTACAGAGCCATTTGAAGAAATGAAGTACACTGTCATATCTCCAGACTGTATGTGGCCGTAGGTAAAGTATAGTATGCAATGCGTGTTGTGAAGCAATTACACACTCATGATATTAGTCCATTCGTACGTAATATGCTTTTTACAACACTTGTTACGTAATATACTATTACAAGATGAGTGAAACAACTCGTAATCGATTAAATGAAACCTTTGGTGTGAAGACAATTCTAGAAATAGAAACTACCCAAAACACTAAAACTACGTCAATTCAACTTACGGGCGTTTCGTGAAAAATTGTATCATTTTCAGGAGTTGAAAGTTTTTACTTCTTGAATTATTTTTTCGTTTTATTTCAGAAGAGAGCGTTTTGTGTCTGTATCTATAAAATTTTGTATCCTGTAAGGGTAACTAAGTTCTCGTCAACTGCTTTGAAGAATTCATATACATATTCCTGATTTAAACCGACAGAGCTGGATGGATCTGGTCAATTGGACAAGGTATTATAATTTGTGTGTTGTTTTTTAAATTTTCGTCAGGATTATAACAGTCAGGTCCTCTTCGTCGTCGTCGTCCTCGTCGTTACATTTGGAAGAAGCACTAGTGTCATTACCACGAGCAACTTTTCATGTTCATGAGGTAAGAGCTTAGTAGTTATTCCACCCAAAAACAGTCATGGCAATTTGAAACGAAACGTGCACCAGTTGTGGTGGTATCCACAGGTTATCCTGAGTGCAACAAATAATGGCAATAGGGAGATACAGAAAAGAGGCATCCCGTCAAAAGCGTCCCGACATAAGCGCCTCGACATTACCGCCCCGATATAAGCGCAACCGACAGCTGCGCTTCCCGACAACTGCGCTTCCCGACAACTGCATTTCCCGACAACTCCGCTTCCCGACAACTGATGCGCTTCCCGACAACTGCGCTTCCCGACAACTTTACTTCCCGACAACTGCGCTTCCCGACAACTGCATTTCCCGACAACTGCGCTTCCCGACAACTGCGCTTCCCGACAACTGCGCTTCCCGACAACTGCATTTCTCGACAACTGCGCTTCCCGACAACTGATGCGCTTCCCGACAACTGCGCTTCCCGACAACTGCGCTTCCCGACAACTGCGCTTCCCGACAATTGTGCTTCCCGACAACTGCGCTTCCCGACAACTTTACTTCCCGACAACTGATGCGCTTCCCGACAAATTTTACTTCCCGAGAACTGCGCTTCCCGACTACTGCATTTTCCGACAACTGCGCTTTCCGACAACTGATGCGCTTCTCGACAACTGCGCTTCCCGACAACTTTACTTCCTGACAACTGCGCTTTCCGACAACTGCGCTTCCCTAAAACTGCGCTTCCCGACAACTGCGCTTCCCGACAACTGAGCTTCCCGACAACTGATGCGCTTCCCGACAACTGCGATTTCCGACAACTTTACTTCCCGACAACTGCGCTTCCCGACAACTGCGCTTCCCGACAACTTTACTTCCCGACAACTGCGCTTCTTGACAACTTTACTTCCCGACAACTTTACTTCCCGACAACTGCGCTTCCCGACAACTTTACTTCCTGACAACTGCGATTTCCGACAACTTTACTTCCTGACAACTGCGATTTCCGACAACTTTACTTCCCGACAACTGCGCTTCCCGACAACTGCGCTTCCCGACAACTGCGCTTCCCGACAACTGATGCGCTTCCCGACAACTTTACTTCCTGACAACTGCGATTTCCGACAACTTTACTTCCCGACAACTGCGCTTCCCGACAACTGAGCTTCCCGACAACTGAGCTTCCCGACAACTGATGCGCTTCCCGACAACTGCGATTTCCGACAACTTTACTTCCCGACAACTGCGCTTCCCGACAACTTTACTTCCCGACAACTGCATTTCCCGACAACTGCGCTTCCCGACAACTGATGCGCTTCCCGACAAATTTTACTTCCCGAGAACTGCGCTTCCCGACAACTGCATTTTCCGACAACTGCGCTTTCCGACAACTGATGCGCTTCCCGACAACTGCGCTTCCCGACAACTTTACTTCCTGACAACTGCGCTTTCCGACAACTGCGCTTTCCGACAACTGCGCTTCCCTACAACTGCGCTTCCCGACAACTGCGCTTTCCGACAACTGCGATTTCCGACAACTTTAATTCCCGACAACTGCGCTTCCCGACAACAGCGGACGATAACTTGTGAAATCCTTCAGAGACGTATGTAATTAAGCCTCGTGAAAGTCAGCTGTGGTTCCGTGGATGGGTTGAGAAGTGGCAGCCTCCTATTTACGTAGAAAAAAAAATCAGCCATTTCCTCCCGATTGAAAATTTGTCAAATGATAGTCGTCACAATACTTCAAAGAAAGAAAATTACCTGGCTGTAAGGTGGTGGAGTATTATGTGGCTAAACTGATGAATGAAATCGGGATTTCAAATTAGAAAATATGAAGCAAATATCTGTCAGAATACAACTACTTCCCCCTACGGACATCGAACTATATCTAACATTGCAACGTTCCCCAAGGAGTACAAAATTGCAAGTGGTAATTGTAACACAACAATGAATAATACACTTCATTTGGTAGAAATAACTACCTGCATAAGCATGTTTCGAGGATAGGTCAGATAACATTGAAGTCATCTTGTTCAACCTAACGATATCATTGGTCAAAACTGTATCACCTCCGTCGCTGGCATGCATGTATGCCAACCAAATGTACAGAACGACAATTCAATTGTTATGCAGTCCAGCAAAACAACTTTCACCCAACCACGTGAAAATGTATTGAAAAAAAAACTGTAGGTACAATTAAATTGATATGGAAAGAATTTTAATGAAAAGCTTTTCTGTTTGAGGTTAACAAAGGCCGATGGTTAATAGTTCTTTTTGTATTCTATAAAAAGATATTAACATAACTTACTACTATTATATAAAATGAACGGCAATCTATAACGATTATAAGTAGAACTCCCAGATTGAACTGATATATTCGTTATTCAATATTCATTGGTTTTTTGCTGAGAAACACAACTTACCGCTACATGTGATCGATAATATTGTATCATATTTTGTTCATTAATCAATTCCTGATTTATAGTTCAGTGTTTCTCATATATAGGACAACGATTAATAAAGCGAGTCATGTAATGAAAATGATAATATTTTATTTACCGGAATAGAGGATAGTGATGAAGTTATGCTACAGACGATACCTGAGTTCAATAGAAAATTTTGTCTAGTATAGTTCAAATGGATAACTACTAGAATTCTACATACATTTATAACCAAAAAAAATGTTAGAATGACTGAAAATAGTTACATACAGAATTTTTTCTACAACTGCCAAAAAAGACAAACAATTCAGATTTTTCTTTCAAATATGAAATGAATATGGCAAATTTGATATTGATTTTGATATTATTATTATTAACGTTGACTTCTCTTTCAACTGACTAGTCCATTAGGAGGAACTTTTCATTTCCTCAGGTTTTTCAATTTCAATTCATACATTGAATTGTGGATTTTGCTCCAAAGTATATGGATGCCAGACAGGTAGACCATTCAAAAATCGCATACGTGAACACATGAATTATGTAAAAAAGAAAACAAACTCAACATATGCCACTGAAATGTTGAAGAAAGGTCACATAACTTTGATGAAAACTTCGAAAATTAAAGTATTAAGCTCAGTTTCCTAGAATTCTCAGAAATTAAGAAATTCAAATTGTTCACTGAATGACCAAATTGATCTTAATAACTAAGTTATTGTCAATTGACATAAATTGTATGTGTCGTATAGGAGTTAACGATATTATTAGGTAAGTAGATCCTTATTATCTTAAACAATAAAGAGGGTATTCAAGTAGTTTTCAACCAAAAATAGTTTAGTGTACTGAATGTTTATTCAGGCAGAAAGGAAGTTTCATTTCATTATATTCGAATTGTACGGTCAAAAAAGTCGATAATTTCAACTATAATCTTCATGTTATCTTTTGTACTACAGAACTGCTGTATTTGATTTGTATTTGTTCAGTTACTATCGAGTATACCGGGTGTCCACTGAAGGTGGCTCGCCCCTATAACTTTTTTGTTTTTAAAGATATTGGAATGAAATTTGGAGGATCTATATAATACATAAAACTGCATTTTTTGACAAGTGACAGCTTCATGCAACTTCCGGTCTCACCGGAAGTGATGTAAACTTTCGATTTCTAAATGAGACACCCGGTATATTTTCACTTTTTTTGTCTCCATATGGCATTCTGAACACGACTGTGTATCATTTGTTACTTTTTGTAAAAAAAATTTTAAAATTTCGATATTTATTTTTGAATCTAGAGGGCTATGAATACGTGCAAATTATTAATTTTAGTCCTAAAATATGAAAAATACAACTTTACCGTTTTTGGTTAATATGCATCTGCTGGGTAAAATTTAATTTTTAAATTATTATTACTATTTTTTTCAAATGGCAACGTAGTGGCTCGTCAGGTCCGTAACGATTAATTTGATACCGCACAATATTAGGTCTTTCGTCAACACTTAAAAATATTACGGTATATCTTTCTTTTTAAGATTAAAATAATATTAAAAAAATAATATTAAAATTCATCGAGTAACCTATGACCAACACAAATGATATAACAAAATCCTAACCTAACCTAACCTAGCCTGTGACCAACACAATGATATAACAAAATCATCAATCCAAAAACTAATATCTCCTAGCATAAATGATATTATCAACATGATTTTCAATAAATACCGTACACAATAGTTTCCTAATTTAGATTTGAAGAAGTGAGGTAAGATAGCAAATCGATAAGTACTGTTTTTTTTTTTCAATACACCTTAATTACCTTGTGCTATCAGTTATGTAGGTCACCGGTTACCCAATGAATTTGAATCTCATATTAATCTAAAATGGTGTTTCATTTCAAGAAAGATCTTAGGTAATCTTTTCAAGTTTGTTTGAAACCTATAACAGTGAAGCGTTATCAACATAATCGTATTTTGTGTGATTGATGACTTGTTTATTTTGTGGAAATTCATGATCACTTTGATGAAACGAACACTCTTTTGTCTTATATCCACTAGATTTTTATTGTTACGACCGGTTTCGGGTTTTATCCCATTATCAAGTATAAAAACTAACTAATACAATTGAACTCTAAGCCTAGTTATATAGGGATTTTGCAGGTAGGCTGGATGGAGAGGTAATTAAGAGAACAGGGTGAAACAATATAAATTTAAACCCTGGAGGTGATGGAAATTACCTGGGTTGTCAAATTTATAAATTCAAAAGTGGAGACCTACACAAATCGAGTTGCTCGTTGAGGGTTCTAAATTTCGGGTTTTTAATTGATTTATTAATTTCCATGGCTTCCAACAGATTCATTGTCTTCCCTTTATTACATGTGTGTAGAATTTTGAGGTTATCTTTACTTATCTTGTGTTTGGATTCTTGTAGATGTTCGTCCATTGTTGATTTTTTGTCTAAACCGACGTGTTCACGGAACCTTACGTCAAAATTTATTTTGATGAATTTTGACACATGTCACGTGATCGCTGGTATGCCGGCAAATTGAAAAAAATTACTATGAATAGGCAAAAAGTCGGGTAAAATGGCAATATCTCGAAAAAAGTTATTTGAAAAAGTTGCTTAGAATTAAATTTTATTCACATGTACAAAGTTTGAAAGGATAATGAGAGAAAATTGAAAATAGTAATTTTTTTAAAATATTTTCCTAGTTGTATAAAAATATCATGTTATTATCCTATGAATAGCTTGACCATACCGAAACATTTGTATTTCAATGATAATGACAAAACGTTCTCATTTTCTCTACACCAGTGAGCACTAAGCTAAAAAAATTGGATTTTGTTAAAACCCTGGCTGTTACATTGGTTCGTATCTAACAGTTATATCAGAATTCCACGACCATTGTTATGACATGACACTCCAGAAACATGGTGTTTTCCAGATAATAATCAAGTTTCGATGATAATCGTGCCAGAGCGTTTCACTTCGCATGCAAAGTTAAAAACTCTATCCTCTTAAATTTGACGCACATTTTTAAGATTATTTGCGAAGTGAAACGTTCGTGCACGATTATCATCAAACATTGATTAAAATCGAAAAAAGACGATATTTTTTGATTTCCCTATCATCGCAATAATAGTGAAATTGTTCTGTGTTGTAAGATACGAACCATTGTAACAGCAAGGGTTCTGACAAAATTCAATTTTTTTAAATTAGTGCTCTCTGATGTGGAGAAAATGAGAAAGTTTTGTTATTATCATCGGAATACAAATATTTCAGTATGGTCAAGCTATTCATAAAAAAATAATTTGTTATTTTTGTACAGCTAGAAAAATATTTAAAAAAAATTGACATTTTCAATATTCTCACACTTTTTTCTGAAACTTCGTATATGTATATAAAATTGAATTCTAAGCAACTTTTTCAAATTACTTTTTTCGATATCTTGCCATTTTGACCGACTTTTTGCCTATTCATGGTAATTTTTTTCAATTTGCCGCCATACCAGCGATCACGTGACATGTGTCAAAATCGATTTTTAGGTTATCGGACATGCACAAACTTTTCCCAAGAATCTTTTCTCCAATACTCTAATAATAAACTTTTTTCCCATATGGTACATACTTTTTGGCGGTCACTGTATATACAGCGTGGCTTTAGCTGGAGAAGTTGTTTTCTGTTGTTAAAGAAAAGTTATTATTATTAGCTCATTCTTGGTTTATTCACTGAGTTATTTATATAAAAAACTCGAATCGGTATTCACCTCACATCATATAGGCGGATACTAAAATGCGAATATAATATTTCCCTGGTAATTGGATAACATACAAAGATATTATTTACTCGCAAACGTCTTTTGCGGAGATTGAAAAATGTTGAATTCTCCTAGGTTTTAAGTTACACGAGTTCACCGATGGATTTATCAGTATATTCAATCATAGTATTATTTATTCAATTTCGAGTATGTAAGCGTTTACGAACTTTCAGTCAACTGCACCTTTATATAAGTATTCGATCTAAATGACTTATCCGCAGAGAAATGGAATGAACTCCCTAATTGACACCGGTATGAACTTGGCAGTTAATTTTCAGCAGTAACTTTCGATCCAGCAGTAGAACCACCAGTGGCGTTGGTAAAAATACAATTTTCAATGGCTCCGATACAAATTGGATTACCATGAAGATATTTATTCAGAATGAGTAGTTTTCACAGAATGCACATCCCGTATAAATTTCATCAATTTGCAAGGGGTATGAAGGGTTAAAATCAACCCTCCAAAATAGTTAAAATTGACGAATGCCTTCAGAAAAAAGTGCCAACTAGAAATTGACAGAACACGTTTTTGTTGACGAGATGAACGAGCCGTATCAATTTCATTCATTAGCAAATGGGATTGAGGGGTAAAATCAACCCCAGAAGACATTAAATAGACAAAAGCCTTCAGAAAATACCTGCCAACATGAAATTCACATAACACATCTGTTTTCACGAAATAATCATCATGTATCAATGTCTCAAAATTGATGAAATTCCAGAGAACATGTGGACGAAAATGGATTTATTTGAAATTTTTGTGCCCACTCTTTCATATTTCCAAAAAAACGGCTTCTGTTCAAGAAACGGCCATCATTATTTCATACCAGAAATGCTCGTATTTCCATTCCGTTTTCTCTTCATGAAATAACCAAGTGATATTGCCTGAATAAGGACATCCACCCTGTATATTCAAATTTGGTAATTTTTTGTTCCATCACGTTCGCACGTTTATGTCATTTACACTCTTATCAACTTCCTGTACAATACCCGTATGGAAACACACATTATGCATACGATAAGACAATAGACAAAGAAAACAAATTACGACTTTTTCAAGACACGGCTCCCCACGAAGAAGGTAAAATGTAAATTTTAATTACAGTTTTTCGAGTCAGTCATGTGATGCAAATGTCTTTCGATACAGAACCTATGGAAGGATATTGCAAAAGTTATTGTTGTAGAGATCGTGTAATATAATAGTTTGCCTTGAAAGATACTGTTTTTTAGATTTTACGATTTGGTGGAAGTGTGTGTAATTATGGAAACACCAGTTTTTTAATGTAACCATTTGTTCTTTCGATTATTACAACTCGTGAAAGATCGCTGCTAGATCAGAACATAACCTTTCCGCACAATTTAAGAGACGAATGTTTTTTTTTTCCATAACTTCTGAACTAGTAGTCAAAGAGTAGATTGAGATACTCATAACTGACACATTTCAGAATTTTACTTTTGATTATATATTTTATAATTTTTATTTTGAAGTAGGTACCCTAACATCTGACAAAAACAACAATATCTGTCAGATGTAGTTCAATGTCCGTCGTGGTATTACCCAGGGGAGTAGATGTTTTATGTCTGATATTTGCCTCATATACTCCGCATGGTGGAAATATTTTGAGAGAAGCTAAGGTACTTCTATTTTGCCGATTTTACTATTTTATTTATTCGGCAAAAATTCTTGAACTCTGTACACTTCCTGGTGTCTGTGCTTCTCATGTTTTCCCCGAGGATGGCGTTGCGACTGACTTTACTGTAGGTCGCTATTTATTCATTTGTGAGGAAATATTAGTTATACAGTATACAGTATAATTCATTGGGCTGGGGCAGGACGACTCTAATATTGTCTGACCTACCCTGTCACTAACGAGAGGCAAGAACCTCGGAACAGTCGAAACGTGTCTTCGGTGGTCTTCTCCAGCCAAATGAACTGTTAAATTACAAAAAGCATTTACAATTGGGTCTTCATGGCAGAACATTGCACAAATATCTGTCAAGAGAGAAACAAGATGTCCTGCAATACCAAGACCACGCTTATTGCCATAATCCTATACAATAGGAATAATTGGGTCGAAAAATCCATCACAAAACAACTACTTTCCAGGCTAATACCACGACGAACTTTGAATTACATCTAACGAATTTCCGTGCAGAGTCCTACAAGGATGTCTCCGCAATTGCTAGTTGCATGGAAATTTGGACCACCTATAGATCGATTTCTGGGTTCTTGCCCTCATCAGTGTAGGGTAGGTCTTTGCAGACAATAACTAATGTCTGCAACAAACGATTCAACAAAATCTACATGTAAAGGCAGAAGCTGAGACACCACCCGCAGCCTAGCGTTCACTAAGCCACGGGCGCCATCTGAACTCCAGCCCCTCAACCAAAGCAATACCCAGAACTTGCGTTATTAATCTAACCACTAATACAAATTAAAGAAATCTGTATTGCATTGTTCACAATAAGCTTCAGATGGCGCCCGTGGCTTAGTGAACGCTAGGCTGCGGGCGGTGTCTCAGCTTCTGCCTTTATATGGAGAGTTTGCTGAATCATTTGTTGCAGATATTAGCAAGAACCCAGAAATCGATGGTGGTCCACATGTTTCAATGAACATTTCCATGCAACTAGCAATTGCGGAGACATCATTGTTTGTAGGACTGCACCGAAATTCATTAGATGTAATTCCAACGTTCGTCGTGGTATTAGCCTGGAAAGTAGTTGTTTTCTGATGGGTTTTTCGACCAAATTATTCCTACTGTATAGGATTATGGCAATAAGCGTGGTCCTGGTATTGCAGGACATCTTGTTTCTCTCTTGGCAAGCTTATTGTGAACAATGCAATGCAGATTTCTTTAATGAATATCTGTCAGATGTAGTTCAATGTCCGTCGTGGTATTAGCCAGGCAAGTAGTTGTTGTCTGTCAGATGTATGCCTCATATTTTCCACATGGAGGAAATATTTGGAGAGAAGGGTACTTCAACATTGTCGATTTTACTATTTCATTCATTTGATACTCTCTGGCAAAAATTATTGAACACCAATGCTCAGTTCGGTCCATTTTCATAAGTCAGCCTTGATTTTGAGTTGAGTTGCAACTCAAAATTAACACTTATTTCGAGTTTAAATTCGAAATTAAGAAAAAAAAATCGCATTTCCGCTACGCCTACGTAAATTGGAGTCTTTGTTTTTATATGATTTTTTCTTGCTTTGTGCGTGAAATAGATCGGCGATTATTCAATAGTGGACACCAACTTACGAACAGACATGTGATATTTTTTTTTTAATTTCGAGTTATAAATGGCCTACAATTTAACCGATCTGAAAAGATTTCTGTGAAAAAAAAATCCAAAAAATGAACTTTTCCCGCTGCCGACACTGTAAATAGTCCATACATGCTTAGCAACAAAGCAGGTAAATGGCCTATATCATTCGTTCACTAATTCATCTTGACAACGGAATGTAAATAGTGTAATTTACATGCCTAGGGTAATAATGACTTTGACTTTGACAAGTAATACCTTCAGCTTCATTAATATCAATTTTTAGGTTATGAGACTGTTTGAATATGTTGTCTGTTTACTAGGTAACTTAGTTACGCGCATAAGCAACGTAGAATGAAATAGCGGAACGAATAATTATGTAGGAATGGTAAGAAAACAAACTTCAATCCCGGCAAATTTTGAGAAATGTCAACAAGCAGCGGGGAAAACTTAATAAGTAACACGTAATGTATCGACTGTTAACATCCTCGGCAAGCGACAAGCCTCGGCTTTGCCTCGGCTCGTACTCGCTCACCTCGAATGTTAACACGTCTTTACATTCCTTGTTACTCAAATAACTAGTATGATATTTGAAATTTGTTCCTGATAGGCTTAACCTGTCCGCGAGTGTAACTCTCTATCCGCCCGTCCGATGAAGTGTTTTAATGGTTGAAGTATTTCTCATAGAAATTATAATATATATACTTACTCTAGTATATATATATATATATATATATATATATATATAAGTATAGAGGAAGGGTAGTCGTTCCATATATAAGTATATATATTATAATTTCTATGGTATTTCTACTTCTTTTAATTTTCACTACGTTTCAATTGCTTGGATCTACAATCGTCTCCAGGTAAAATTTAAAGAAATAGAAATATTTCAGCCAAGACGATTGAAGCAATACGCCAAGATGAAGCAACCAACTGGATCAGTATGTAATTGAGGAATAACATCGAAAATTTCACACCTCACTTTTTCAGCCAATCAAAAAATTGGTTTTTATTTAGTTGCCATGGCAACCCAAAAAATTTCCGGAAATTTTTATCCTCCTGGGTACCCTGGGCGAAATTAATAAGTGGAAATTTTTCTGTCAAATATTTGACATGTGATAGTTAACATTTTGCTTTTATGTACAAATGGAATGTTATTTTTCATATGAAAGGAGATAATATTTCATAATTATATATTCACTAAATATTTCGAATGTGTCTGAAAATATTTTGAGAACTTGCATTTCAACGATGAATAAAAAATGTATATCAATCAAATCTATCTATGCTTGACTTGAATTTGAAACAATTTTATTCAACTTATCTTTTCGTGAATACTCGGCTGAAATTTGCAAGAATTTCTTTCCACAGCACTTCCCAATAGATAATCCGCATGGACCAGTCAAAACTATTTTAGTTCTGCGTGATGTGCAATGTAATTTTAGGTTGAAAATGTCGGAAAATGAATTTTCCTTTCTCACATACAAACACCGCCACTAATACCAACGCGTAACTGTCATTATATCAACAAAAACCATTCATGGCCCACTGATGTTACAACTTGTTTTCTCTCAGAATAATCTACAAGTCAGTTGAATTAACCATTAATTTAATATATTTTGGTGTGAAATTTTCTTACCGAATCCCCCGCGTGCTTGAATTAATTGCTGGAAATAATTCAAGCACTAGGGAGATTATAAGTGATAATTAGTTAAATGCAGGTATTACTTTTCTGAATGCGTTGAGGAAATTGAAAATTAATTTTTGAAATAATTATTACCTTACTCGATTGGACATGATAATTATAATGATTGACCATTAAGAACAAACAATACCTTTGATGAAACGAGTTTCGGTTTTGAGCGTTCAGTTTTAGTTTTTTGCGAAAATTGTGTTAATACAAATGATTCAATTTGTTTGTAGAATGCGGAAAATTAACTGATATTTGGTTTTAATGATTCTGAAGGAAAAAATTATGGTTTGACAAATGAAAAAAATAGGTAGATTCCCGTACTCTTAAGGAAATTATAGAACCAGAAGATTTTTTTTACGCAAAACCGGAACTACGATTAGGAGCTATCTGCGTTATTGGCGCTCCCAGCTACGTACTTTTGTTATAGACAGGTGCTTCGTTACCCCCAATATCACTCTTGAAAAAAATTTCCGCACACACCTAAGATGTGCGGTGCAATGATGAAATTTTTGACTTTCGTGATGACGCGCTGATGATGCATCTTAGTAGTTATTTATGATACATGTGTTAAAAGTGGCATTTTATTTTGTGAGTGGGGAAAATAAAATCTTTTTTAACAAATGTAGTATACAAATTTTTTTGTGCAACAGTTACTGCTAGTAATAAAAAAACAAAAAAATATAAGATCCATGAGGATTCGAACACACGATCTTTGGATTACAGAGGCTCCAATTATAATAAACCCCAACGCACTTTATTTATGAATATCATTATTTGTCAGAGATGAAGAACCTTCTACAGTTGTACTGAATACTACTTCGTTTGTAACTTTAAAAGGAATCAGTATTACCAATTGCACAAACGGCCAAATACATGTGCGAACTTTTATAAATGATTCCTCCTTGAGTAGGTGTTCTGATTATAATATCTGATTGAAGTGTTAGAGAGATCTATATTACTGAGTATCCATCGTCTCATCTGTCATTTTACACTAGTGTTAAAAGTATTTTTAACACTAGTGTTAAAAGTGATTTTGTGTAAACGTCAGTTTTCAGTTCATATGACGATGAATTAAAAACGTAATTTTCAATGACAGTTGTACAAAAAATACTTATCTTCGTCTACGCTGAACTGACTTTGTTCATATACAGGGTGTCCCAGATAAAGGGGACAAACTCCGAGGGTAGAATCCTCACTTCATTTTAAGGTTGAAAGTTCCAATAAACATATACCCTAAAATGAGTATTAACCGAGTTACAGGGTGTTGAAAGTTACACAAAAAAATATATTTTCCAGACTAACTCCATAACGGCTTAACTTTTCTTAGTGAAATTTGGTATGTCACTTTACAGCATTCAGTTTCATATTTCAAGGCAAATTATGTGTTCGTAACTCTAAACAGGGGCGTACGGCAGGTGGGTACCCCTAATCGCCCCCCCCCCAACTTTCACGCCACTGGATTAATATCGATTTCGTCTTCTTTTTCTTAATCCCCAATATTTCCTATACAAAAAAAGAATATGTTTCGTTTCACAACTATCAACGGTTTTCGAGATATTTAAAGTTGAATAAGTGGGTGCGTATGTGATACGGATACTCATTAGTGATTATTTTGTTAGTGGCTAGGTAAGTTTTAAATATCGGGAAATTTTTGTGAACTAAATCCCTCGCAAATGCCAACAATCTTCGAAATATTTGAATTTATACTATTGCAAGGTATGAAATATGTTGGTTATAATGTTATAAATAGTTACCGTCACATTCCTTTCAAAAATAGTAAAAAAAATTCTTTGATTTATAGAGCGGAATATTTTTAAACCAATAAGCGCCTCGTACATTTAGGAATGTCATATATTTTATATTTTCACGAAAAACATTAATCTAATCAACATTACCATTCCTCACGAATTCGCAACGCGTCACAACATTCTTGATGATATCCAGAATATAAAGTAGGTACTGTCAAACAAGCATAATGATTCTGCATAAATATGACCAAAGCCTTCAAAGAAATGTGTTTTGTCTCATGTCCGAACATTATTTCACAAGAACCATGGAGCGCCAGCTGCAGTTGACAACAAGAAAACGGTTTGAAAAAGAACACATGCTTCCTATTTACGTTTTCATTGAATCTGATTTACTGTGTCGGTCGCTCAATATGTTCAAGTAACTGCAAAATCAAAGAAACTTCAGAGACTAGGAAATACATTACATATGGTTCTTTCTTGAACGTTACATAAGGATACACAGTGGATCCTGGACAGCTATTAGAACCGTTTTCACAATTTAAAAAAATTAAACGTTAGTAAAGTAGAATCTATACAAGTTTGAAAGCACCAATTTTTATTTTTATTGTTTGTTATGCTATTTTATAAATAAATTAATATTTTTCTACGTTCATGAAAAAAAAAAAAACTTTACTGAACTATATTTGGTGGAAAAACTGTCTCTTTATTGCACTCATCTGTCATTCTACTATAGCGTTCTGTCATCATGACAGACATAAACTTTCAAATCGACGCCAAATTTAGCCCATTTTCTGTGAAATTGTATTACGTTTTAAATAGTTGCATGTTTCATCATATTCATTACATAATGGACCATGAAATTACTAGAAAATGCAATTTGTTAAAAATAAAATGATTTCCTTCGAATATCATCTGAATTACACAAAATATGTTTGAATTACTTTTAGCAGATAGATTTAAACAAACAATGTCTTCCTTACAGTTTAGTGCTACCTAAATGAAACATTTTCTGGTTTGTGCATGAACGTAGAAAAAATATTGTATGAAACTCGTGCAAAAAGAGTTTATTGCACTCGACGTGTTGTTGACAATTTCACGTCGAGTGCAATAAACACCTACTTTTTGCACTTGTTGCATAAATAACTATTATATTGTTACGAAATTTGATTTCAGAAAGAATAGTATATTCTGTAACGAGGTTAAAATGAAAATTCGATGCGAGTGGGAAGTGCCGAGCGCGAGCCAGAGGCGAGCATGAGGAACCACGAGCACCTCTAATTCTCATTCTAACCGAGTAACAACAGACTTTGCTTTCTCCACAATCACATACTTTACATATGTATAATCAAATGAAAAGCCAACAAAAAACTATTTCAACATTTAAATTCACGTCTTGTCACTATGCCATAAGCCATAGCTAAAGTCATTATTGCTACAACAGTGTTAGAATATTCATTCCTCAACTAGTGATGGACTGAATTACAAGCAAAATGCATTGGTTTCGTGCACAAGTAACAGACCCTGGAGGTAAAACAACCTAACCTAGGATATCTGACAACCCACCTAACCGCAATTTTCCGCTTTATTTAAACTGAAACGTTCTCTAGAGTCTCTCAATAGAAACGCAATCACTTTTTAAGTAAAAAAATCACAAATTTCCACAAATTATTTGAGAATAGGAGGACAGAAAACGAAACAAAATGGAAAAGTGAGGTTATTCTTCTTCTCTTTCTACGATTGAGTTTGTTTTAGGCGAAAAAAGGAAACCACTAGATGTCGCTGAATAATCCAATATGGCTACCGTTAAGGGTAAACAACATATAATTTTGTTCATCAAATAAAGGCCTTGTGGTGAAATTTGTAAATTTGGTGGATTTTGTAGCTTTGAGATTATTAAGAATTGCAGTTATAAGTATTTTTGAGATAATCCCAGGCTTGTTCAGTTGCATGAAGTTTACAATTACGAGGTGCTACTAGTGTTTATGAATAGATTAATTTCAGGTGAAGATGCCAACAGTACAAGTGGATCTTGTGATATTGTGAATTTCTTATACTGACGAAAGAAGTTGACCTAAATTGATGGATGTTGCCCTTACTATGTGGTAGATTATCATGAAGAATAAGAAATAAAACTTCATATGTTTTTATTCCACTTATGTTATTGCAGTTTATTTTCCTGAACTCATAGACATTTTCAAACTATGACGGTCATTATCTTGGTTTGGTCATTAATAAAACAAAATATTTATATAGAGGCGTTCAGAGTAAATTTTATAATTCCTGCTCGTATTTCCTATTTTAAAAATATCTACCATTCTTGGGTGAATCATGAAAATCCACGAAGAAAATAATTTACTATTAAGATTCCAATCTTTTGGTAAAAGACCTATTTTGGTTGTTCCAGTATATTTATTTATTTATCTGAATGAATAGCAATGCTAGTTCACAAAAAGATGTCATAAAATGACAAATGTAATGAGCTACAAACATTGGCCATAGATTGGTCTTATTAAAATAAATAAATGTTTAAAATTTCAGTAAAATGTATGAACAGAAAAACGCATTGCAAGTTATTAACAGCTTACGAATAAAAATAAGTTCAAAATTTTATAAATGTTTAACAAGGCAAATTGAAACTGAAGAATCATACGCTTTATAATTTCATATCTTTATATCTTGGAAAAACACATCTATTTTCATTTGAATTTCATGTTCGCTCTCCTCAATATCTGCAGTCTCATTTTATCCCTCACTTGGCATGTTTTCTAAGTCTTCCTCCATTGGGTTCTTGAATGAGCAAATTAATTTTTCAAAGAACGAGGCAAAAAAGTACCTAATTTTCAATCAGCTTGAATCAAAATCAGTAATAAGGTTTGTATCTACATGAAACTTAAAATTAACTTTGAATAGGTTACAGATAAATTATTGAAGTAAGAAATAACTTATGGTCGATTTATGCACCCTTACTTAAGAATTATATCAAATACTAGAACTAAGAGTTCATCAATAGGGAAACTACGCAAGCATTTATCGAACTTTAACTAGTACTAAGAACATACACAATGGTTCACTGTTAGTTCCAGTTTTTAGTCTTAGGTTTAGTTATAAAGTAGGGGTGCATAAATCGACTATCACCTATTTTTACAATCTATTTGTTGACTCACCATTTTCATTGACTTCTGTTAACATTTTACTGTGTTTTTCGATATTTTAATAAGGAATCTTTTGACTGGAAATTACTCCTTTTTTGAGTTTTCTCTTAATTGTTAGAGGTGTAGCTGTAACAAATCATAATAATTGAGCTAGAATATTGCAAATGAAACAATGTATTTACCATGTAAACAATAGTCTTTGTCTTGGAAGTGGAGACTGCAAACATGCATATTTTGCGTAATAAATTTTCTAATCTTGAGCACTGTCTTCCATTTGAAACAAAGCTTTCTATGACCAGTGGACATTTATGAAGACTAATATTTGATTGCAATAAGATGAACATTGAGGTACAGAACACAATTTCCGCGATTTGATAGGTAGGTTTTTATAATATTCTGCATGTTTATATTCACAAACACCAAACAGCTAAACACTACAGTTCACATATGGTCAATTCTAAGAACTTTTAGGTGTTTATCTAATCATAAAAATTGGAAATCTAAGAAATTTCAGCTAGTCGTTTACACGGTTAACAATGTGCCATTCTTTGTTGTTCATACCTACGGTAGTTGCTGGCATAATTGTTAGATGGCGTACACTTCGATTTTTTAGCCTTTACCTGCAGGGTCTGTCAATTGTGCACGAAATCAATTGTGCACGAAACCAAGATGGATAGAAACCCTGGTGCGTTCATTTATACCTGTGAAATCGGCCTACCAAAACTGTTAAGGTACGGCCTACGTGATTCTTCATATTTTATTAGATCGGATTAGCTTCACGATCGTTCGTAGATGGCGGTAAAGTCATTACAGATTGATAAATGAATACTTGTCATGATGACGTTGGACAATTGTCATTGTCATGACAGTTTACATTTCGTATTTATTCAATTTTGTTAAAAAATACGACATAACATCTTTAACGTGTTTATTTCATCAAAAATCAAAACAGTAATTTTAAATTACCTAACTAGTTGGATATGTGATATGTACGGGATATTTAAACAATGATACTAACCTTAGATCTTTCATACAAACGCAGCCATGTCCAAGTACAAACTTGAAAAAACATTATGCACTACAAATACAAGAATTACAGAAAACTCAACAATAAACAAATAACTAATCATTGCGAACTGAACGAAAAGTAGTAAAAGAACAGAAAAAAAACGATAAATATCCCGATGAAATGTAAATCACAGTTAATCAAAAATTATAAACAGAGTCATAAACAGTAAAATTTCAAATATTCCAAAAAATATGACAGTACTTCGGAACGTAAATTCGGCTATTTTTTGATAATGCGCCATCTACTGACAACGGGAAAGCTAATCCCATCTTATTACAGCATTAACAACTTTGGGTGAAACAAAAGCGAATCAGTCAATCCACCAGGGTTTCTATCCATCTTGCACGAAACCAATTGCCAGTAGAATTCCCATTTTGAGCATAAATCACCTGTTTCTATAGCAATCGTGGAAAACGTCAAAACTGTCATTACTTCGACTTTGAAAGTCACTCGCAACTTGAAGCAACTGAATCGACTAAAAAATGGCAGCAGCCGCAAAATCCGCAACGAAATTCAAACGATTGATACCCCTACTGAACCGGATCCTTATCAAAAAAGCAGATCCAGCAACTCAAACCAAAGGAGGAATCGTACTCCCAGATAATACGAAGGCAAAATTGCAAAGAGGTACTGTCGTAGCCGTTGGGCCTGGATCGAGAACCGAACATGGACAGCAAATACCGATGACGGTAAGGCCAGGAGACGAAGTGATTCTCGCAGATTATGGCGGTACCAAAGTTGAACTCGATGATAACGAAGTTTATTACCTTTATAGGGAAAACGAGGTACTGGCCAAATTATATGATTAAAATAGTTAGAGATGAAGTTGTATGTTTATTTTCATTCAATTAATAAAACAGAAGTTAATACTTGAAGTTTTTCGAACTATCTGTCTTTTTTTATTTCATTTATTGCGCTCGTGCATCTCAAGGTACGCAATACCAAAGAAGGGATTTTAATGGGCATTCACGAGAGCCTTGTCATATTTTTTGTCAACATTTCATTCATTACATATTATAGGTATTATTAGAAACAATATTTTAACTGAAAGTGACCTGCTCATAATTGTTAGTTTAGTTGAATCTATAAATCCACCATAATGGGTCAACTTTCGTTTAGCTGAAATCGGTTATCCAAAAACTGTTGCCATAGCAACCGTTGCTATGGTAACGAGTAAACAAAAACACAATTCCGATTCTTGACATAATTTTTTTGGGTTTATCACCTTCCACAATCTGAAAATGAAAAATTTTTTTAATCCAAAGAAATCTGTACAAGTGTAACCCGATAAGTTACTGCGTTCACAAGACTGCTGTCTTGAAAGAAATTAATTTTTGTCAGTAACGTACCCGAATTCAAATTCAGTTTTCTCAGCGTCTTTCTAAGAAGTTTTGATAACGGAGGCAGATACAGCCTCCGAAACGTCAACAGTTTTCAAAAAAAAAAAGAGAAGTATTCTTTGTTAATTCGATCTCATTTTTTCAGATAGGCAAATTCAGTGTAGGGTACGTTACTGACAAAAATTAATTTCTTTCAAGACAGCAGTCTTGTGAACGCAGTAACTTATCGGGCAAATTAATTAATTTGCCCTTCTACACTTGTACAGATTTCTTTGGATTAAAAATTTTTTTCATTTTCAGATTGTGGAAGGTGATAAACCCAAAAAAATTATGTCAAGAACTGGATTTCCTCCACAAAATCAAACTTTTAATCAATACAATTCCGATCTTGCGGAAATGCGCGGTTGCCAAGTTATCTGCTTAAGATTAGCTGATATCAGTTATGAAAAAACTGTCAGTTATAGTTTAGCTGATATCGTTGAAAAAATGTGATGCCGTGATGAAAGACATTCAAAATCGCGATTTTCGTGCTGCGGAAAAGCGCGGTTGCCAAATTATGAACTTGAAAATAACGTAAAAGTATATACAAGCTGTTTCCGAAATTGGAGCAATAAATGAAGTGGGAAGTAGAATATAACAAAACAAGACGGAATGAAGGAATACATTTTTGTCGAAAAAAAAAATATTTGTCGAAAAAAAAATATTTTGACAGATATTGAATTATAAAATTTTCAAAATTATTTTGTTTATCACTGATAAGAGGTCTACAGCCTGCACAAACCGTGCTGAAACACTGCCAACAGGCAGACACGCTGTGGCCTGGAGAATCAAACCAGTGCCTGCTCAACTTTCGTTTAGCTGAAATCGGTTATGCAAAAACTGTTGCCATGGCAACAGTTTTTCCGTAATCGCGAGCGAAGCGCGCGGATTTACGAAATGTCGGCCGGACCCGCTCGCCTTCATGTTACTACTTTGTCCATTTTTTTTATTCCCTTTCTTCTTTTGCCGTAACTGAACTATAACTGACCCAACTTAGCAACCACGCATTTCTGCACCAAGATAAGCTGGTTTTTGTATTCTCGTAACCATAGCAACGGTTACTATGACAACAGTTTTTCCGTAACTGATTTAAGCTAAACTATAACTGACCCAACTTGACAACCACGCATTTCCGCAAAGTGGGAATAGCGTTTTAATTTACTCTCGACCATAGCAACGGTTACCATGGCAACAGTTTTTTCATAAACGATTTCAACTAATCTTAAGCAGATAACTTGGCAACCGCGCATTTCCGCAAGATTGGAATTGTGTTTTTGTTTACTCGTTACCATAGCAACGGTTGCCATGGCAACAGTTTTTGCATAACTGATTTCAGCTGAACTATAACTGACCCAACTTGGCAACCACGCATTTCCGCAAAGTGGGAATAGCGTTTTAGTTTACTCTCGACCATAGCAACGGTTACCATGGCAACAGTTTTTTCATAACCGATTTCAGCTAATCTTAAGCAGATAACTTGGCAACCGCGCATTTCCGCAAGATCGGAATTGTGTTTTTGTTTACTCGTTACCATAGCAACGGTTCCCATGGTAACAGTTTTTGCGTAACCGATTTCAGCTAAACTATAACTGACCCAACTTGGCAACCACGCATTTCCGCAAAGTAGGATTAGCGTTTTAGTTTACTCTTGTCCATAGCAACGGTTACCATGGCAACAGTTTTTTCATAACCGATTTCAGCTAAACGAAAGTTGAGCCTAATCAACTTAATCTCAAACGGAAGCTGCTTAGCCTACAGCATCTTTTCGACAAGCGCTGTATCATAAATAAAGCAATGCTGTTTTACAAAATTAGAGGGTGATTTCAAGTAATATACCTACCTTTCATGAACCAGCATCCCAGTTCCCAGTGAGAAGTCGCTTTTTCAAATCAGCCCTGTAAGTTATTAAATTGAATAGTTCTCGGAATCGTCCGACCTTTCCCAGATAATTCCACCTGGGCTTTTTAAATTCTTCGATCATAAAGTTTATTCTTCACGACCTATCTGCGCCACAATCGCAGTCACGTCCTCAGCTGGTAGTTCCTAGAGATAAATAGAATAAATGGACTGCCTCCATTTACAAGAATCTCTGACCTTGACCGTGCGAACGTACCATCCAGGTGCTTGGAATTCTTCGCCATACAACAGATCTATCTGGCATTGTCGCTGTTGGGGTTTTTATGTAATGATTATGAACTTCCTGAGAATTAAGCGATAATTGGAAATAGTGTCGGAGCTTTGAACTGGCTATTAACTCACGATTGAAATCTTGGCAATAAGTAAGTAATGCTTTTCTATTCGAGATTTTTTTTTATTTTTTATTCGTACAAGATGCTATTAACTATACATATTAATTAACAGGATTGTTATTTTAGTCAAATGCATATTTTAACGCGTTTCACTTTATGAATGAGATTTCATAAACAACTGTTTTAAAAACCCTCCTTATTGGTAGGTGCTTCATCCTATTTTTAGCCTATTTGATAAAAACTTGTCAGTTTATAAAGAAGTTTTAGGTCTGAACGGGTATCAATATATAAAAGTTCATAACTTTTTAGATAAATATTTTATTTTATTGCACTGAAAAGATGAAAAAAAAATTGAGGTAAATCATACCCATCATTATGTTACATATTATGAAATTTTATATAATGTAAATGCTTGTCGCAAGAAGTACCTATGTAGGTATTTCTCATAAATTTAATTTGAAATTACCTGTATAATAATAATGATGATAATAATATATTTATTGCCTCAAAAAACATTTCGTTTCATAGCAAGAGTTCGAAAAACATAACTAATGCCCTGAAAAATAAAAGAAACTATTAAAAAAATGTAGATAATATTTCAAATATAAGCAAAACATTGTGGTGGAAAATGAACCTGCACTTTTTCACAAAAAAAAAAGAAATAAGCCCAACAACATATTCAAAGATCTGAACGAATCTCAATATGTTCCAGGCAGAATTGGCTATGTCTTTGGCAATGTTCGTAGTGATATTTTTTGGGAAAATATCATGTTATTGAGATTGGATACAGACGCTCAGAATTCGGTAGTTTCATACTGCAGATCGTACAAAATTTCCTTGGATCCAATAGGTGGAACCGTTCAAAGGTAATTTCACCATAAATTTGCATGTGTCCAATTGTGCTTTTGATTTGAATTGGAACCTTGAGGTCAAGAAAATTCTGGTTGAATCTGTGGTCGGTAAAAAACCAATGGATATGAATGGAATGGAATGGACAATAAATAAGTACATTTTTCAATTTTCTCTCAACATTTTTTCTTAGAAAATTCACCTTTTATATTTGGTTGTTTCTGTTTCCTGAATAAAACACTGAAGCTGAAGCTCTCATGTAGTATTCTGAACATAAATCTACTAATTCAATTCGTTAAATTTTCAAATAAATCCGTTTACGCGGTAATTGTAACATTAATTGGCTCATTACATTACCCCCGATAAAAACTTAACATTATGGACTTGTTGACTTTTGTGTGAAAGCTTTTATCTTGAAATAATATCCTTTATTATATCTGTTATGTCGCATACGTTAGGAACAGTCTTTGTACTGCCTATTGAACATATGTTTTCATTTGTGCACTAAGAATAAATGTCAGTTTAATTTTGTTTTGGTAACAACCCAACATCTGCAATTTCAGACTCTTCAAATAGTTCTGAAACTAATTGGAAGATGCTTTCACAATAATTATTGTTTAAATTCCAAATAGTCTTCAAAACCACAAGTCCTGCTAAAATAATGTGTATCATTAGTCTATTGAGATTACGATAATAATGTTCAGCTGGTAATTATTGCAAAAGTGATGATTACTTTCGTTCGAGTAGGTACTTGAAACTAATCAATATATATAGTTTGAAATATAGTAAAATTTATTCGTAGTCTAAACGGGTAGGAAAGAACATTTTTCTACAACTGTCAAAAAAAGTCCACTTTTTTTGTGTGGTTTGTGTGCGTAAAGTATTATAATATTTCACTATCAACATACGATTTCATTATTAAACGGAAAAGCGTAAAAAAGTGCACTTTTTTTAACGGCTGTTGCTAGGCGACCGACAGTTTCATGCAACAACAATAACAGATCCGAATAATAACGAAATCCTGTCATAAAGCCAGTTATCATTTTCTTTGGCAACTAATAATTTATAAATATCTGATATACAAATGTTTCACCAATAATATTCTTAGCATTCTTACTATTAAATGAGTATTATCAAAATTCCAAACTATCGCGGCGAATATATTCAAAATAATAGCATATACCTCTAAGGAACTATTGGACCTAATCTACACTAGGTAATCAAAGGTAGCTATGGCCGGCAGAAACTAGTTGACAACAATAATTAATGAAATTTGTGAAATTGGGCATCTATCCAGATAACGAATTCTTGATAAGTAACTATAAATTTAATTTAAGTAGAAATGAAAAGTGATGAAGATTGAACGGAGAAAATCATGGATAGTGTAAATATGAGGTTTCCTTGACATAGTTCAAAGAAAGAAAAAGGTATTCGTTGTTTCACGAGGATTGTTTATTTATTTTGAATACAAACCTAAGAAAATGAAGTTACTTCGATGGACTATATCAAAAATAGAAGAAATCTATTTAACAATGAGCTAATCAAGTTCAACACTAGATGTCCTGCCATACCAGGATGCTCACTGCAATAATCCTATACTATAGGAGTATTCGGGTCAAAAATCCATCAGAAACCTAGAGACCTACCCTATACTGATGAGGGCAAGAACCCAGAAATCGATCTATAGGTGGTCCAAATGTTTCGATTAACATTTCCATGCATTTAGCAATTGCGGAGATAGCCTTGTAGGAACTCTGCACGGAAATTCATTGGATGTATTTCAACGTTCGTCGTGGTATTAGCCAGGAAAGTGGTTGTTTTCTAATGGATTTTTGACCCGAATACTCCTATAGTATAGGATTATTGTAGTGAGCATCCTGGTATGGCAGGACATCTAGTGTCGATGGACTAGTTATTCGAAAGTCAAGTCAACATTAATAATAATAATATTGACCTCGATGAATATGTTATTTTAATATTCGCTTCAAATTTTTCATTTTGCGGGATAGTGTGAAGAGAAAGGGATTTCGACTCTGTCGAAATTATTTGTTTCATTTGTTTGAAACTCAACTCTCCGGCATACTTACTCTTCGAACATTGTTCGAATAATGAATCAATAAAAATATGCCAAATTCATTTCATATTTGCAAAAAAATATGAATTGGTTATTTTTTTTGACAGTTGTAGAAAAAATACTGTATGAAACTCGTGAGTAAAGTGTATCACTTTTACTCACTTGATACATAAATTACTATTCATTCAAGATCAACATGGGTAATAAATTTGAATAGAAAGTATGATTACTGAGTAAGAGATGATTATAAGAACTGTAAACAAGCTCAGATCATTGTAGAATCTCCGATCAATTAATACACCAAGTATGTCATAAAAATGTGATAAACATCTCCTGCACTGCATACCTATCGAAACGTTGGTTGATGCTGAATCCTCATAATTAGCAGTCAAATTGTCACACAAGGTATCGTGTTCTAACACCATGTATCAGCTATTTGAAATTTCTACTTGAACAGACTGGCAAAAGTTCTTGCTCAACAACAATATTGAATAAAGAAACGAGATGGCGAAAACTCTTTGAAATATTCTCAAGATACCTTCATAGTGAGTAATATGCTCGAAAAGTGTGATAAACTCAATAAACTATAGTCTATACGAACTCAGTTAAGAGATACGGTTTGATGAAATAATAACTAATTGGAATGGAAAGTGGGTGCGATAATTATCTTCGGTTCTATTCTAAACTAAAACTAAAGCAATCGACCACTTCCAATTCGCCCACCCTAGGAAGTATTTTTTTCGGGAAGTAGGTCCTTCCCGGACGATTTTTCTTTGAGAAAGAATCACTTCCCGGACTAGTCCAGGAAGTACGTACTTTCCGGACTAGTCCGGGAAGTACGTACTTTCCGGACTAGTCCGGGAAATGTTCGAATTTCAACAAAAATATTTATATAAATAAAAATTAGAATGTTTCTATTGATTGAAAGTTTGATTTTGTGGAGGAAATCCGATTCTTGACATGACTTTTTGGGTTTTTGACCTTCCACAATCTGAAAATGAAAAAATTTTTGATCCAAAGAAATCTGTACAAGTGTAGAAGGGCAAATTAATTAATTTGCCCGATAAGTTACTGCGTTCACAAGACTGCTGTCTCGAAAGAAATTAATTTTTGTCAGTAACGTACCCTACACTGAATTTGCCTATCTGAAAAAATGAGATCGAATTAACAAAGAATACTTCTCTTTTTTTTGAAAATTGTTGACGTTTCGGAGGCTGTATCTGCCTCCGTTATCAAAACTTGGAAAGACGCTGAAGAAACTGAATTTGAATTGCGGTTTTGGAAATGAAATCTTTCTTTGACAGAGTCAAATGAAATCTCTGCAATCGCGTGCGGAAAAGTATCACTTTCCGCACTTGTTAGGTAAACTACTATTATCTACAACCACTGTAGAAAATAGCAAAAGCACACGACACGCAGCCTCAGTAAATAGCTCCTTACGCACAGTAAACAAGTCGCACAGGAACCGGCGGATTTGGGAGAAATTTTGTATGTAGATAGGGTTTTGCTTTTTTAGTTTATCTATATAGGGTGTATCTTTAATGATGTCATTAATTTCAGGTGGTGATTCCTTGTCCCATTTTATGAAAAAAAGTTCATATAAACGTGTGTCCTAGCTTGCTTAGTTTCCGAGTAACGGGGTTTCAAAAGTTTACTAAAAAAACGGTTTTTCATGAATTAATCAAAATTCTTTACGCCGATTCCGATTACACTTCGTGTGTTTGTTAGTACTAACAAGGGGCTTCTTTTCATGAAGTTAGATTTTGAATTTAAATGCCAGTGACATCGCAGTTGATACCCCGTTACTTGGAAACGAAGCAAGTTAGGAAATACGTTTATACAAACTTTTTTTTTTAAATATGAAAAGGAATCACCTCCTAAAATTAATTACATCATTTAAGATACACCCTGTATAGGCGTCTTTCTAGGAAAAACACAGCGATTTAATAGTTGAATAGTAAAGAGAAATGACGGATGGACATTCCCAGAAAAATTAAATAGCCTACTTCTATCTTACTATTCATTTGAAACGGTTGTACAAAATGCCCTGTTAGTCTACAGGAAACTGTCTGGACTGTATACATAATGAAATTGTCACTTTACATTAGTTTACAAACATTAGTTTAGTAATCCTACTGATGAAGGTAACTTTGTTATCGAAATGCGCATCTAGGAATTAAATTACTTGTGTGGTGAAGGGGTAAAATACTTTTTGTTCTCATTGAGTGACACCACAGGCGTCCAATATCCCATTTTCGACTTATAATATCACAAGAGCTTGAATTATTTCCGGAAATTTTCTTGATGGCAAGAATATTTTGAAAATTATCCCGAGTCGCGAGGTGCTCGAAAGAAAATTTCCAGGAGTAATTTAACGTTGCGTGGTATTCGGTAAGAAAATGTTTCGTTAAATGAAAAATATTACCAACTTTAGTTACACCAAATGCTAAAACTGAGATGGGTATTAGATCAGTCTATCGCCCTTTCATAATTTTAGGTCACTAAAGGTGGTAGTAATGTATTTTTTGTTAAAGTAATCCATAACACTTCTAATGTGAAAAATATAATATTAACATGGTTTGTTGCAGTAGGTGGCCGTGATATAGGCGGCCATGCTTTTGACAGATGAGGTTTATATTGGTAAATTACATTGAGTTACTGTATAGTAAACCAGCAAACAAAAATATTATTATGTAAAACATTTCTTGTAAGTATTTGCCTTAAACAATCTGAGAAAAATAAAATGCTTTGAGAAGTACAATTTATGTAAATGCTGCAAAGAGTTGGGTCAAGTGCAAATATGTCATCCAAAATTCATATATTTAACGAATTTAACGGAAGATTGCGACCAGGAAGCGTTAGAGTCGAATGGTTTCTCTACGAAAATCCAAGAAAGTCTGCTGCAGATGTCAAGTAAATATGGCCTTTGGCGTGAAAGAGATTTGAACAAAATTGTTTCAAAATATTACATATATGTCTTAAAACGCAGACATCTAATTAATTCGTCACCTTCCTATTCACCATAAAGAAAATACCTAGGATGGGTTAGAATTCAAGCAACATTTAAATCTTACTATGTTTGTAGAGCCTACGTTTTTTGAAATATAAATTATTTTCTGTTTAATGAAACTTTATAGCGAATAATAAATAATAATGTTGATTCTTATAGAAATTTTGCATTATTCACAGGTATATCTACAATGTTTAATGGTTGTAGATCATATGTTTACCTTTTCAACTGTCAAAAAATTTCCACTTAAATATCGTGGCGCCACGAAAAAATTTCCGGAAAGTTTTTTAGTTGCCATGGTAACTAGTCAAAATTAAGGCAGCTTATTGGCTAAAAAGTAGAGGTGTGAAATTTCCGAATTAAACTTTTTCTGACATGACTTTTATTCGTCTTCAAAAGTGACATTCTCAAATTACTTATTTCTAACAAAATCAAAAAAGTAAAATCATGTGTCTTGATTTATCTTGTTATTATTTCGTGATCGGTTTTAGTAAAAATGCATTTCTGAGATGAAATATCTTCATTAAATATAGTTACCTTGTCGTTTTTCCTTCACATCTTTCTCAATCAATTTTCAGTTAAAATTCCTGGTAGTGTAATGGTAAATCAGATTTAATGGCTATTTTGAGGCGTATTATAATTATGGAATTATCAGAGGTGTGGGAAAATGGAATATTAATAAACATACTAAGTAACAGATAAACAGCTAGGTCGTCTTTTGTGGAAAATGGGGTATTGAGGTGTTGAAAGGGTTGAGCGCAAATCGCAGATACATTCCTTTAACTGTGAGCCGATCTACATGTGCATATCAATTAATTCAATCGAAAATAAAGTTCCGGGTGTTCATTCGAAATATTTCTTCATTTAATATTTCGATGTATTTAGCTTCCTAAAATAGGTACTGTTGCGTTTTGGGTTCTAAATACGTGACACACCTCTTGTACTGGATGACTGGCTTCATTAGGGAAGATTGGGGTCATTATATCTGATACAACTATAACCCTTTCCAGAGGTTTTAGGTACTATCAATGTTTCATTTACCATTATCTTATTTTATTTCATATTTAATTTTAAATTTGTATTTCATGGAACATGAGATATATGACATGTCATTATTTGTGCAATGTAGTTGTAATTTTATAAAATAAACCTCTATTTATTTATAAATTTTTGGGCTTGTAATCCGAAGGTCCCGGGTTCAGCTCCTGGCAATTGCAACTTTTTTTAAGAACGTTATTTTACTTTTTTCTTGTTAGTGATTTGAATTATTAGACATTTAGATAGCTTATACATTTCGGATTGCTAGTGAGTGATTTTCTCATAAGTAATGTTATGTGCCTATTTGAATGAAGTGCCGATCATTTTTTTTCTAAGAGTTGCGCTTATAGAAAAAACAATGTGTGTATTTCGAGCACAAAGTGTCATTATCGTTCTCCAAAGATTAATCTTTTTGTCGAGCGACAATCAATCATCACTTTGCGCTCCAAATACACAAATAGCTATAAAAGAACTAAAGTAGAAGTAACATTCATGTTTGATTTTTACCAGATTACAGGATATATAAGATGTTCTAGAAATTTCGGAAACAATTTGATTATAATAGATTCATAAGTTTCATCGTTTACAACTTACTTGAAATGAGGGGGAGGAAAAGTACTCTCCTCCCTAGGGAGGAAAAGTATGAGTTTCCGCCCTGGTTTGAGGGAGGATAGTGTGTCATTTCTATAAGGGTAGGAGGAAATATTAATTTATTTCTTCAATGCCTCCTCCCTTTATTTTTTTCAAGAGTGTGCGATAACCCAATATTCCGCTCCTCCAAGTAATTTTTCCACCACAAGAACGAAGCGTTGAAACAAAGAGATTCTAGGATTTCTTCTTCTTTTTCTGCAATTGATTGAAGATCTTTGTTACAGGTTATATCTTCCAAATATATTATTATTAGTCAACGTTTCATCCCCTCTTCGTGAATGTATTTTGTTTGAGGTCGAAGACAAGAATCCTGGGATAATTTTCACCATCTATTTACCTCTTGCATTTGAGTCCACCTCTAATTACTGGAGGCCGTCTCTATATTTTATGATAAGTACACCTGCTCCTCGGAAGATGAGAGCGATTATGTTATTCGATTTAATTTCAGATAGCATACACAATCTATTTTCCTTCCTTGCTTGTAATGTTACAAACTATTTTAAATTCCATAATTGATGGGTATATTACGAGAATGCCTGCATGAAGACTAAGTCGTGCTGAGTATCTTGGACCCAGTCTCGTTTATACATTTAGTATTAGTTGATGTTTAAGAAATAATTAAATTCCAGCATGGAATTACTTCTGTGGCAATAACGTGTTATAAATAAATAAATATATCGAATGAGGTGAATTAGTTGAATCCAGCAACAAGTCTGTATTATGATTCGTCCACTTAATCTCATCATATATTCGGTGTAATATAAACATAATGACAAATTCGAAATTAAAAATACCTTGTACTTGAGCACTAACTAGATTTTATCTTCATAATTTCTTTATATCTTGAGAACTTCTTATGATGTATCATCCTGAACCCTTCTGCGGAATACGTATACCAGCACAATACTTTATAAAACTTGAAGAAGAAGTACAAAACAAAAGAGTTCAAATAAGTACCAGCAAGAAAGAAGCTTAGAATAACGGGAATCCTACCAGGGCACTGCCGATTTCGGTTGAGAACTAGGGCTTGTCAAGGAAGAAGAATGCAGATTTTCCGAGGAAGAGGACTAAACCTCTATTGAAGTTATCTCAGAATGCATTACCTTGCCAAACCCGATGGTATAAGATACCTCGGAGCATACCAAATAGAAGAAAATAAATCTACCTAACCTGAAGCCATCCGATATCATTCAGAAAGTCATGCTTCGCTCAGCAGAAGTTCGCTTACTTCTCTAAAACACCATTATTGGTCAATCCAAACGATCATCAAACCCACGGTCACCTACGCCTCACTGGTATGGTGGCCAAAAATTCAACAAATTTCGGCACAAGTCAAGCTGCAGAAAGTGCAGCGGCTAGCCTGTCTGGTAATAACAGGGGCAATATTTACGTGCTACAGAAAAAAATTGGTACTTGAATACAATGAAAAAGTTCAGTGACTCAATGAATATTTTTATCAATATTGGTCCAATGAACGCAATCGTTATGTCAATGTACCACTGGTTATCCATACTATGAATACAGATCTTAATCATATCAATGAATGCTTTCATTGATATCATGATCAAGTACATTAAATAGGTTCGTTATGGTAATGAATTCCATTCATCAAACAGAGTGTTCACCCAAGCAATAAATTGTATTCGTTCAACTGAAACTGTGTTCATCAAATTAGTTATTATTGTCCATTCTTCGAATAAATGCTGTATGATTGATATAATGATTCAGATTAGTTCGACGATGGATTTTTTCATCAATCCAATGAACGGTGATTATTAGGTATCGGTTATTCCTTGATTCAATAATTGATATACATTAAATCTATGTTTCAGTTGATTCTCGTGATGCTTTCACACATTGAACTAATTATTTTGTTTATCATTTGAATAAGTGGTATTTATTCAATCATTGTATATCATTCGTAAATACAAGGCCTCCCATTGATATTGAGCATACAGTGAGTTTCCGAAAGATATGCAAAATAATTAAACATGCATTCATCAGAAAATCGCAATCCTCATTGGAATTGGAAGGCGTATCTCCAAGTTATCTTTTATTTCGGCTGGCTCCTTTCGGAGCTCTTCGGATGACTCTGTAGTCTGTGCTACCTGAGAAGATGCTCCAACGATCGCTTCTGTCTGCTTAAGTTAACCGGCTCTGTGCAAACAACGAAGTCGTGCGGAGTGGTCCCTCTAGTGGAGGCGCTGTGTACTACCAGCTAAAGCTAACTTGCCAGCAACGGAGATTTCTATGCGAGGATTCGGCTGAACAGATGCCGTGAAAATTTATGAGTATATTTAAACACGAGATGGCTTGGTTCAACATAAGGCTTATTATTATATTCATGAACATATTAATTACGGAGTTATAGAATGGGAGGAAAATGTTGCTTCTATCTGCCTAACAAAACTGGGACTTAGTAACTTCGTTACACCTTCTATGATCTTTTCATAGCCCCAATAAAACCTGTGTGTAGATCTGAAAATAGATTATCATTGATTTCGATAAACTTGGATTCATTGTAACAAATAAAATCATCTCTGGGACCATTCATTACGTTCATTGATATGATGAACAATTTCAAATGGATTCAGTGTACCCCTTTCATTACCTCAATGAACTTTTCCATAGCTGCAACGAAACCTGTTCATAAATGTAAAAAAAAATCATTCAATGTTTTTAATGAACTTGAATCATTGTCACGATGAAAAATGTATTGTGCCAATGAACGGAAAAGTAATAAACGGTATTCATTGATATAATGTACCACATTTTATTCATAAAATAGTATACATTGTTTCAATGTACTTCTTTCTTCATTTCAATGATCTTTTCCATAGCTGCAATGAAACATGTTCATAGGTCTGAAAATAGATCATCATTGATCTCAGTGTACCCCTTTCCTCAGCTCAATAAACTTTTCCGCAGGAGCAACGAAATAAATGTAAGAGACGATCATCTTTGATCTCAATAAACTTGAATTGCACCTATGTGTAATGAAAGAAGCAGCAAACAGTGCCTTCAGACTGAGCCAGACAAAAAACTTAAAAGCAGGAAATTTGATCGGACACTTGAAGCCATGTCTAAACTGACAGATTTCATGCCAGTTAGGTACGACTTTGAAATGCAGTTTGAAGTGGTCATAAACAGCCACGAAACTTGCACAGAGAACAGACCTCAACTGGGAAGGGATGCATCAGTGTGGTACACAGATGGATGAAAGGGTTGGAGTGGGCGTTACAGGACCAAATTTCAGGCTCTCAAAACCCCTTGGTAATACCCCAACCATCTTCCAAGCGGAAGTACATGCTATAGAATTATGTGTCCAGGAATGCCGTGAAAGAGGCACTCGAAGGGCAGAAATCTATATACTGTCAGATAGCCAAGCAGCACTAAAAGCTCTGGGGTCATACACCTGTGAGTCACCCTGATGTGGGTGCCAGGTCACTCCCCCCTGCTTATCCTAAGCATTCGACTCGTTATTCTCAATACCATTATCCAAGATGCTCATTTAAAAAACCTAACTGGAGCTTATAACACTCCTCTTATAAATAGATTCCCCACTATTACCGTAATTTTAAAGAGCTTTTATATTTGGTTGATACTGTATTGTTTTGCGCCTTTCGTTATTTCTTCAAGCAGTATCAAGAAGCAATCATTATTTATTGTTTAGACAGGAAAGAGGATTTAAAATGCTGTTATACAGACGAAAATAAACGGTTTCACGTTTCATTAAAAATACATTCACCGCGAGCATAGAATGTGAATGGTGCCATCTCTTTCCCACAATCTGCGTACAATGGAATGTATGAAAATAAATAGGTTCATTCATGTTAATGTGTACCACAGTGTTGTCCAACAAAAGACCCGTTAGAGCGCACCATGATTCAGCGGGAGATTAATAGAACAAATGCTGCTGTTCCAGTAGAATCGCATGAAAAAAATCGAGATCTGATGAGTCGGCATTCATCAAGATGAAATGGCTTGGACGGCAAAACACTCCTAACTCAAATAGTAATTTATGTATCAAGTGAGTAAAGTGAACATTTTTTTTACGAGTAGGAAATGTTGACGCATGACGCCATAGACGTAGTGCGGCAGGGATTGTAAAAAAACACTTTACTCACGAGTTTCATGCAGAATTTTTTTCTACAACTGTCAAAAAACACAACCAATTCAGATTTTTTTGCAAATATGAAATGAATTTGGCATATTTATTGATTCATAATTCCAAAAAAGTTCGAAGAGTAAGTATGCCGGAGAGTTGAGTTTCAAACAAATGAAACGAATAATTTCGACAGAGTCGAAATCCCTTTCTCTTCACACTATCCCGCAAACTCGAAAATTTGAAGCGAATATTAAACTAACATATTTATCGAAATCAATATTATTATTATTAATAATGTTGACTTGACTTTCGAATAACTAGTCCATCGGAAGTAACTTTTCATTTTCTTAGATTTGTCTTCAAAATAATCAAACAATACTCGTGAAGCTACGAATACCTTTTTCTTTCTTTGCATTATGTCCAGGAAATCTTATATTTGCACTATCCACGATTTTCTCCGTTCAATCTTCATCACTTTTCATTTCTACTTAAATTAAATTCATAGTTGCTATATTTTCACGGTGATAAACCTGCTTAGTTTTTGTTTCACCATCTGTCAAGTGAAAATGATTTAAATTATAAACGTCAAATTTATGTGTTTTGACTAGTTATCTTTATTTATCAATATGAGCGATCGTTGGGGACAAATGTCCATTGGTATCACAGATGAGGCCGTGGAAAAGAGTATTCCGTTGAATACGGCTAGAAGTAAAGCATCAATTACCAGGTGACACGATTTTTCTTTATTTCAAATGGATATATTGTCGTCCTAAATACAATTCGTGGTATGATTAAAAACCTATAATTTTTTGGAATATCAATTCATTGGCAATCCCAATGCAAGAAAATTTTCAGCTTTGGGATTGCAATTCATTAATATTCCAAAAAATTATCGGTAATAATCATACCACTTATTATATTACCCCTGACAATATATTTCCTTGCTTAACAACAAATTTTGAAATTCAGCCAATAGAATCGGAACTACAGTGAAAATATAGCTTGTCGCTGTATTTTCACGGTGATAAACCTGCTTAGTTTTTGTTTTACTATATGTCTAGTGAAAATAATGATTTAAATTATAAACGTCAAATTTATATTGATTGAAAGTTTGATTTTGTGGAGAAAATCCGATTCTTTGGATTAAAATTTTTTCATTTTCAGATTGTGAGGTCATAAACCCAAAAAATCATGTCAAGAGTCAAATTTATGTTATGACACTAAAGTAAAAAACGATTAAAATTTCCACAATTTTCCACTCGTCCTGCGGACTCGTTGTATTTTCAGCTTTGGAATTGCAATTCATTAATATTCCAAAAAATTATCGGTAATAATCATACCACTTATTATATTACCCCTGAATATATTCGCCGTGATTGTTTTGATAATACTTATTTAATAGTAAGAGTGCTAAGAATATTATTCGTGAAACATTTGTATATCAGATATTTATAGGTAATTAGTTGCCAAAGAAAATGATAACTGGCTTTATGACAGGATTTCGTTATTATTCGGATCTGTCATTGTTGTTGCATGAAACTGTCGGTCGCCTAGCAACAGCCGTTAAAAAAAGTGCACGTTTTTTTACGCTTTTCCGTTTAATAATGAAATCGTATGTTGATAGTGAAATATTGTAATACTTTACGCACACAAACTACACACAAAAAGTGGACTTTTTTTGACAGTTGTAGAAAAAATAAATTTTAATTCTCAACCAATCCAGTTGACGATATTTGATACTTGAGTTGAAATTGCAGTACGGTGGCAGGGAGGGTTTTCGTAGCCGTTGAAGCGCGACGGGATCACCCAAGTTATTCTTATGTATTTTGACCCGCTGAATCCGAATTTCGAGGGTGATAAGCCGTGAAAGCATCTAGAAATCAAAAAATCATTTTTTTTTTCAAAAACAAATGACGTCATAATATCTGTAAGCTTTTCTCCAAAATGCACCGTTTTCGAGTAAAACGTGCTCGAAATTCGAGAATATGCGATTTTCTCAATTTTCTGTGCTCTCTCATTCAGTCACAATGATATTTTCAAGAATTCGTGAAAGACCAATATACTGCTTCGTTGAGTCTTTTTCAAGGCTCAACAAGCAAATCGACGAAAATTACCTCAAGTCCCAAAATAAATAAAAATTTAGCGGGAATGCTAATGCTTGGGTGGAAATCTGAGCTAAAGTTCTTACAATTATTTAAGACTCATTTGGCTATTTAAAACTCATTGCCGAAAGAGTCTCAAATAATCGTAAGAACTTTACCTGGAATTATTTCCCCAAACCCAGCTCACGTATTTGTTGTCACTATCATATTTTCTAGTTCTACTTCAGTGATTTGGAATCCACTCTCATGAAAGCAGTGGGTCCCGGATCTTCCTTGCTCTTAGATATTCTTCTGAGAGTTTTTTTCCGGAAACCTGGGTATCCCGCTAAAACAAATTAATTTTTCTACGTTCATGCAAAAAACAACTTTATTGAACTATATTTGGTGGAAAAACTGTCTCTTTATTGCACTGAGTGCAATAAAGACTTTATTGCACTCATTTGTCATTCTACTATAGCGTTCTGTCATCATGACAGACACAAACTTTCAAATCGACGCCAAATTTAGCCCATTTTCTGTGAGATTGTAAGTATTACGTTTTAAATAGTTTCATCATATTCATTATATAATGGACTATGAAATTACTAGAAAATGCAATTTGTTAAAAATAAAATTATTTCGTTCGAATATCATCTGAATTACACAAAATGTTTAGTGCCACCTAAATGAAACATTTTCTGGTTTTTGCATGAACGTAGAAAAAATATTGTATGAAACTCGTGCAAAAAGAGTTTATTGCACTCGACGTGAAATTATCCAACGAGGCCATTAGGCCGAGTTAGACAATTTTACGTCGAGTGCAATAAACACCTACTTTTTGCACTTGTTGCATAAATAACTATTAAAGAACGCACTTTACAAAAGCGATTACCATTTTCAAGTCCTTCTAGTCTAGTGTAGTTACGCCATTAGATGAGAAAAATTTCACTAAAATATATGTTTTTTTTTTCAGAACCCCCGCATCAATTCAGACGAGGTTCGGAGATATTCGTGCAGCAGCATGGGAGTCTCTAGAAGAACATCATTATGTTCAGATCGAAAATCAGAAATTCATGTTGATAATATTGCCACCCAATCAAAACTCAAAACGTTGGAATGGCAAATGAGAGAGGTAAGTTTGGATCATAATAAAATAAACGTATTATCAATTCATTTATTTATCCAACACATGACAGTTATGACTGTCATTATAAGCCAGGAATCACACTGATCGACTAGGGCCGACCGTCCGCGACCGTCCACCTACTACCAAAATTTCCAACACGTATATTCTTATCGCACAACTCACACTGTATAATCGTCATTGACCGTCCTCGACCGTTTTTCAAAGACCATGTTCGAAATTGTAGTCTGCTGGAAATTTTGGTCGGTGTCACACTATCCTGACGTAATGTCATTTTGACACACATTTATGATGAACTTTTGACTTCAACAAAACTCATGTAAATAGGTATATTTGCTACCGGAAAAATAAAATGTTCTTCTTCAGTATCACTACTGCTCATTATTTAAAGCAAAACTATTGATATTATGAATTTAACTTATTTTCAATAAATGAACAGACAATTCACATAACCTTTCGAATGTCAAATTAATGTCAGATTTACAAAATTATTCTAGTGGTCGGTCGTGGATGGTCGATCAGTGTGACTTTGAAAGTTTTCATTGATCTACTTCTACTTTTGGTCGTAGGTGGACGGTCGCGGACGGTCGGTCCTGGTCGATCAGTGTGATTCCTCACTTAATGTCATTTTAGGCAAGTAAACTATCAAATAACACACCAGTGATTTATGGATTATAACTCATGTTCATATTTAAAGTAGTATTCTATTTATTTATTATGTATTATAACACACAGAATATTTTTTAAGTACGTTGATAAATGATAATAATATTGTCAAGAGTGCGTCTGTCGACTGTGACACGCATGATGTCAGAACGTTCCTCCGTTTCTGTCAGCAAGACTCTACAAACGCAGACACTTTTCTTTCCATCAAATCATAAAAAGTTTTGTTAATTTTTGTTGTTAGCTGATATGAAGCTCGTGGAAAAAAATTTGTTCCTAACACGTGCGCAAATTGCGTTTTCCGCACGCAAAAACTCATCCAAACTCGCTTCGCGTCGTTTGTTTAACTGTATTTGCGTGCGAAAAAGTAAAACTTAGTGCACTTATTAGGAAATAGTATATTGTACAATGAGCACGAAATGGGTAATTTCAAACAAATTGTACACTATACTTTTTCTACGACCATAAATCTGTAATATTTTTAATAACACTTTTTATCATAAACTCTCCTGCCCTCATGATTCCCATATTGAATTGAAGATACAAATATTGAAAATTATAATAAAATCGAACACTAATCTATTTCGTGAATGAAAAAAAAATGTGGTTTATTTGGGATTTTAACCTTCACCACCACTATCCAAATCCCGATTGTTCCCTCACTCATCACTCGCTGCTTCGAGCTCACATAATAATACGATGAAATAAACTGCTATAGAAACTTTCTGCCAACTATTCGAAAATATAGAATTCGATTGTCATCAATCTTTATATTGAAAGTAGCGGTGTGAATGTCAAATAATCCTCACTATTACTACTCATTTTCGATTACTTATTTTTTTAAACGAATTTTCTAAATACTGATGTGAAATGTCAAATTATTAGAACGTTAACAAACTTGATTCGATTTTATATTACTTATGATCATAAAAATGACAGTCTAGTAGTTCATGAAAGTCGTGAGAAATGAAATATCCTGTACTGAAATGATTATTACAGTACAGTTCGCGATGTAGAAATGAAAAAGTGTGTACAAGCGGCCTACTTCCTTGATCGATATTTCCATGTGGTCTTAGAAAAAACTAACTATTTTAATATCACCTCCGAAACCTCTATCTGAATCTAACCACGATTGATGCTTTACAGGTGCAGAAAAGCAGGGATATGTACAGGGCGATGATGAATCAGGTGGTGACTTATTTGGAAAAGGCTCACCACAGTCTGGAACTGCTAGGCAGTCGAATGAATAGGAGGCATTCGGTTAACAGGTCCAGAAGTGAACATCAAATCGAACCTAGTCGAGGGTGTCTTGATAGTCCCTTACAGCACAGTCATCAGGTTCTGAACAGGACGTTTGACGAACACCAACTGAGAGATTTTCAATGGTGAGTGTATATTGCAAATATTGTGGTTAACTTGTGGAATGAAAGGGCGCATTCTGTAGTAGATGATTTAGACTCGAATGCAGTATTCGAAAGTGTGATGGAGAATTGAGAGACGAAATGGCAGATCCTTCTCAGAGAACTGATCTAATTCATAGATGAGTCAAGAACTGACATTAGATCAGAATCTGAACAATAATGTGACAGATCCAGAAAGAGCCTGAACTCGGACTCAACAGAACAGTTTTCCGGGTAGGAATGCAAGTGATGCAACAATGTGTCCATGAAAATATTGAAAGATTTTATCTGAATAAGCAGATACAGCGTGACCCACTAAAGACCTGAGCACCCTTATAAAATAGTTATTTACCTAACAAGTGCGGAAAGTAGTACTTTTCCGCACGCGACGGCAGTTAAGGGCGAAAAAGACATTTTCCGTGAGAGTTAGGTACAATATTTTTCCTACGAGTGTTTTGTCCATCTTATTAATGAAAAAACAAGATTTTTAATAAACAAGTTTTTATAATAATGCTACAAAATGACTAATAAGATAGAATAGTCACATAGATCATTTAGTTAGTCCTAAATATCATCATTTTCAAAAATACAAAAATCGTGCGGAAAAGTAAAAATCGTACGGAAAAGTAAAAATCGTGCGGAAAAGTAAGTTTTCCGAACGATTTTAAATCGTACGGAAAAGTACAACTTTCAAAACGAAAAATCGTGCGGAAAAACTACTTTTCCAACCGATTGAAATGATTTTTTTTTTCATTAAGTGGGTCACACTGTACATGAAGTTTCCAAAAGTTATATGACTTTGATATACCAAACATTACAACGTGTCAAACACCCTGGAAGTTTTGAAGATACTCACAGAGCAGAACACAGTAGTCTGGAAAATTAATGAAGATGTCCAGGCCCAGACTGGGACCATTTGGGCCCTCAGCTAAAACTTGTGAAGGGGCCCCCCATTCCAGGGGGTTTGGAAGTTATGTTATAACATTTTTGGAAATTAGGCGCTTGAAAACAATGGTAACGATTTTTTACGCTATTTTGGTACTTATAAAGAAGCAATTCAGCTGGGTTTGTATACAAATATTATAGTTTATTGACTTTATTATTCATTAAAATAAGAAATTCACAGTATTTTTAGGATACCGCACAATACTACAAAACACATGCTGTAGAACTTGTGCAGTTGTCTGCTGGAAATACGTCACCACGCAGACGATGCATTACACCACAACAACGTAACTCAACTCATAACACAGTAGCTCGTATAAATCTTTCGTATAAACAGCGAGATTTAAACACTTGATGGGCGTGTTCTACTTTTGGAAAATGTAAACAAAACATTACCAAGGACACAAAATAACTTCTAACAAGACAAAAACATTTTTTGTACGTCATGTGGGGGCCCTCCGCGATCGCGGACCTGCGGACCTGACCAGTCCGGGCCTGGCTCCACTTCAACAAAAAAACAACTAATGCATTTATTTCTCATACAGAAATGTTATGCATTTCGGCAAGCTAACTTACTCTCTTCTGACAGTCACTAACTCAGCACTGACTTCATATCTTCAACAGTTTCTATGAGTCTGTATATGCGAGTTCAAATATTTAAGTACTTTAAAGTGGGCACAAAAGAGCACAATTTTGTCAAGGACCACTTGATTTGTTCACATCCAAGCATCGTTAAAATTGTTATTTCCCTTAGAAGTCCTCGAGATACTTGTGCGAGCTATAGATGACGCAGCCCTTACCCTTCAACGCGTGATACCATTGGTATTGGTATTGGTTGGTATGGATGGTGACTGATGCGCTGCGACCTAGTTAGATCTATTGTGCCCCATCTTCTTCTGCTATCTCAAGGTGTTCTCGTTTACAGCATCCCCTCAAGCCTCAGTTCCTTCAGGAATTTTAGGATTTTGAGGGGGTCCATTTGTGGTATTTCTTCCACAGTCAGCTGGTGTGATCCCAGTATATTTAATCTTTTGTGGTGTACAGCATAACACTCCATCAATATGTGGTGAGGTGTTTCAGGATGTTCCCCACAGAATCTGCAGGTGTTGTCCTCCTCTAAGCCTAGCTTCCTTAGGTGTTCTTTGAGTCTGCAATGCCCCGTTAGAAATCCTGTGATTGTCTTTAGACTAGTTTTGCTGAGGTTAATCAGTGTTTTCGATCTTGCTCGGTTGAAATTGCCGAGGAGATCTTTGGCCTGCCTTAGCCCTGGAAGTCTTTGCCAGTATGTTGCTCTCATTGCTTCTTCAGTTTTATTGAGTTCTTCTTGGAAGTGAGATTTTCCAAGTCCGCAGAATGGTTCTGGCCCGATCAGTGGCGTTGATGCTCCTTTTCGTGCCAGGGTGTCTGCTTGTTCATTTCCTTCTACTCCGACGTGCCCAGGCACCCAGAGGAGGATCACCTTGTTGTTCCTGCCTAGATACCATGCACAAGACCGGTGATGGCGCGGTGAATCGAACCCGCGTACCTTGGGTTAGCAAGCGAGCACACTACCTACGCGCCACTATGGCCCATGACACATTAGTTTTCTGGATACCAGATGGCTTACCCACCTTTCGCATTGAAGCCTCATAACCATCTATCTAGCTTCGCTCTCTGCCAAGGAAATTCATCTAATTTCCACACTCTAAAAATTTGCGGTTCAAGGACTGACTTATTTATTTATTTGATTTTTATTTCTTTAGTTTTTACCGAATTAGTTTATTTTTAATTTTTTCTTGTTTTTTAATTATCCTTACTGACTGACATGTTGATTTGCTCACTTCGTATAGTGCACGTGGCTTTAGAGATAATACTTCAACATGTTTTATGTACGTGAGAGTGATCCTAGGGGTCATCATCCAGTATCTTTTTCCCCCAAGATTTATTAGTGTTAACTTGGGGGATAAGTCATATTTAGTGTTTGTGGTGTTTCAATTGGTGTTTGTCCTTGGTTGATAGAGTGATCCTAGGCGTCAACATCCAGTTGTTTTTTCCCCCAAGGTTTATACGTGTTAACTTGAGGGATGAGTCATATTTCGGGTTTGTATTGTTTCAATTAGTGATTGTCGTGGTTGATCCCTTTATTTGTACAATCGTGTATTATGTGTGTTTTCTTCCTGTGTTCCCTGCATATTTTTGTAGCCCTGTGTTAGCTGTATTGCTCCTATCTTTCACTATTGGGAATATGTCATGCGTTCTCTTGCCTGTGTTTGCCTGATCCTGTGTGTCTGCCATTTCCTGATTTTTTGTTTGTTTATTTATTTTTTGTCTGGTTGGATGTGATGTATTTCTTCGTTCTCTATGTGTCTTTTTGCTGTCACATCAGCTCTATTTATACCTGGATCTGATTTGATGAGCGTATTCCAGTCGTTATAGAGGGTCCAACCACGCACCGCTTCCTTTATTGCTTCTTCTTTTTCCATATGATCTTGTTCGGTTTTCTAGGGTTGTTGTATCTGTTTACGTATTAGTTTTATACTATTTGACAAAAGCGCCTTCCACATCGAAAAAAACTCCTAGCCACTTTCAACCTCAGTCCTTTCAGTCCTCCAATCTTTCATTCAATCCAGTCCATCCTCTTCTGTATGATGAAACATTTTTCAGCGTTTTAAGCGGGAACGGTGTTAGGCTGATGCGAGGGGGAAACAACTAGCCATTTTTATAATTACCATTCAATTACGCGGATACGTTGTATGGACATAAATGAAAATAAGATCCAGAAAGTCATAAAATAATTCCCAAATACATACTTACTAATTCAGCCATTCTGAATCGATTGGCGTTCGCAAAATTGGTCTATCTCTAACTGTTATCGACTTGGTCAGCTCTGAATCAGTTTTTAGATGTTTTTTTGCCGCCAAAAATTTGTATGATGAGTTTCCGACATTTTTGTTAAAAGATTCAGAATCAGCACGTTGAATTACTTTGGGGGACAAAAATTTGAAATTCAAAAAATTAAAATTAAATCATATCAGAAAATTTTATTTTTCATCTTAAATCTTATATCTGAGCATATAAAAATCATACATTTTTGGAATCAGCATAAAATGTTACGTATACAGTGCGAAATTCAAGTCGATGTGACGACTTGGTATTTTTGATGATTTTTAGGGGTGAACCCCATGCAACTTTTTCGAGTAATTTTTAATTTCTTTCGATTGACTCGAAATTCACAATACATACTAATTCGACCATTTTGGCGTTCGATTGGCGTTCGCAGAATTAGTTTTCAAATGGTTTTTTTGGCGCGAAAAATATTTCTGATGAGTTTTCGACATTTTCGTTCAAAGATTCGGAATCAGCATGTCGAAATACATTTCGGAATAAAAATTTGAAATTTGGAAAATTTAAATTTAAAAAGTTCAAAAAATTATTTATCATGATATACTTGCCTTTTTTGTCCGTCGATTTTTTTCGTTCAAATTTCCAATATATACTAATTCAGCAATTCTGAATCGATTGTCGTTAGCAGAATTTGTCTATCTCTAAACGTTCTCGAGTTGGTGATGAATCAGTTTTCAAATCGTTTTTTTGGCGCCAAAAATATTTCTGATGAGTTTTCGATATTTTCGTTCAAAGATTCGGAATCAGCACGTCAAAATACGTTTGGGAACAAAAATTTGAAATTCGAAAAGTGAAAAATAAAGAAGTTCAAAAAATTATCTATCATGACTTACTCGACTTTTTTGTCCTTAGATTTTTTTCGTTCAAATTCTCAGTATATACTGATGCGGCCATTCTGAATCGATTGGAGTTCGCAGAATTCGTCTATCTCTAACCGTTCTCAAGTTGGTCGGTCAGCTCTGAATCAGTTTTCAAATGTTTTTTTTGCGCAGAAATAATTTCTGGCGAGTTTTGACATTTCGAATAATGAATTTAATTAAAATTAATAATGAATTAATGAAAATGTTATGATGTACACCTAATGAAAGAGTAGTTTCCCCCTCGGGCTGATGGATCGAAAAGACCTTTCCCATTTTGAGTCTCGCTAACTTCCAAACTTTTGGAACCTATCCCGGCGCTATACTGGCCAGGAATACTCTCCCCAGTGTTGGGGTGAGAACTTCCAGGGAAATTTCGTCAGGTCCTGCTGTTTTATATGGGTTGAACTCGCAAACTGCTCAAGCTATGGCACCATGCGTAACGACCCTCCCGCCAGTTGCTAGTCCTCCTGGAGGACCCGCAGTATTTGCAGAGCCCGTTGGTCGTTGTCGACGCTGCCTGGGAAGTGAACCTCCAGAATATGTCTGAGCGAATCTTCGGGGGATGTTGTCCAATTCCCATCCGGTTTCCTCAAGGTTGTTTAGGATTCTCACGAGTCTGGTTGATTCTGTTAAGGAACTCATTTCCCCACTGTGAGATCTCCAGCAGCCTCTTTTAATTTCTCTCAGTTCCTTATCAAACTCCCTTCTCGCGGTTTGGTAGTTCGCTTCTTTTCGTCTGAATGTTTCTGATGGATGCGGCTTTTCTGAATGCTTGGTTTTATTTGCTTCTAAATCTTGCTTAAGTATTTGTATTTGCAGATACTCTGCATACAGAACAAGTGGTTTTATCATTATCTCGTATATTTCTTAGGATCTCCTTACCACTTCCCCATTCTCTGCCAGCGATCAGGTTGCATGTAACAGTCAGACCACCTATCGACGTGGTACGGTATCAATTATATTCAAAATATACTTGTGCAATGTGCCTCAGTTCAGAGGAAAAAATTACAACCTGTAACCAAACAGCAGATTTTGTTTTGGGGTGAACCAGATCCACCAAATAGACGAAATGATAGGATAATTCGGACGGGAACAGATGGCTTCAAAACTGTCTGTAGTGACCTACCCTGTACTGATGACGAGGCAAAAACCTCGAAACTTGTCTGCAGGTGGTCCCCCTGTCCAGATCAAAACAAAATTCTGATATTTGGTTACAGGGAGCACTTGCAATAATTGTTTCCGCTGCAATGAGGTGCATTGCACAAGTATCTGTTGGATATAATTCAATACCCGTCGTGGCATTAGCCAGGGAAGTAGTTGTTTTCTTACAGGAATTTGCCACAATTAGCCTCTGTTGTAGGTGTATATGGGAGTAAAAAGGGTAACACATCAGTCGGCGACGACTATCGTTATGACAAGAGTGCTATAAAAAAAATAAAAATATTGGGGAGAATAATGCAAAAAACAATATCCGAGTATCCAATGCTAAACATTTATTTTCGTCAGTTCGTCACGAAAAATTTTCTCCTTTTTCTGGATCGCAAATTTTAGATATATATCATTTGTTAAAATTTTAGCAGTTTTACCCATAACACGCCGTTTTTGATGGTAATCATTTTACAGGCAACAGAGTAAAGCTGAGGAACCCACCCCGGAAGAAATCCCTCCCGATAAATTAGCAAAGGAAGCGTACCGGCTCTTAAGGACAGCTCAATCGTTGTTGAACACCCAAGAGCCAGATCTCGCCCAGCACGACAATCCAGAAAACGACATAGACTTCCTAGCCCAGCTCGCCAAAGAATTCCCCCCTCCGGAGCATAAACCCCAACGAACGACGTCTTTCTCTCTCACTCCGAAACTGATCCAGCCGGAAAACGAGACGAAAATCTCTACCGCTTTCAATCGAAAGCTCTCGCTGCAACTGTGCGACTCGAGGAGGAACCCGAAACTGTTCCGAAACGTCGATTCCGCCAGGGGATCTGTGGCGGAGAGCGATTCGGAGTTCGCGAACGATAACGGGGTGTTTTTCAATCAAAAAAGCAAGTCCGAAAAGTCCAATTCTCCAGCGAATGGTAGCATCAGCTCGGTTGAAGACGAAAGCGGGTTTTCGTCCATGAACTCCTTTCAAGAAGTGGGGTTGCCGTTAGTTAATTCTACAATGACAGAGGAGGTGAGTTTTTACTTTTTTCAATATACAGGCTGGGGCACCGAAAACGAAACAGATCGAATATCTTCAAAACGCATGTGTTCTGGAAAAAACGCAAAAACACGTCGATTTTTAATCCAAGGGGGACATCTTCCTATCATAACTTCAACTGTCATACCTTCCCCCTCCCCTTGGTCACTATCACTCAAACAATTTGAATAGGGAAAGTGGTGAGTGTGACAAATCATTAAAAAGGTAATTTCACAAGGAATTCAGCCATGTCAATTTTCGCTACCTAACTTCGTATTTTAGCGACCTCTTGCGGGAAAAACAACTGTTCCGTATTCCAAATTATGATACTTCATTTGCAAGCTAAATTAACATAAATTCGGTGACTGAATTATGGAATTTTTCAAAGGCAAAAAACAAAATGGCGACTTCAGAATCGGATCATAATTTCAAATCTTGCCTACCATTCTGAAGCCGCCATTTGTTTTTTGCCTCTGAAAAATTCCATAATTTATGTTAAATCCTTGGATTAAAAATCGACGTGTTTTTGCATTTTTTTCAGAACACATCCGTTTTGAAGATATTCGATCTGTTTCGTTTTCGGTGCCCCACCCTGTATGTTATAGAGCCGTACTTGCAAAAAATTCGAAAAAATAGGGGTTGCTTACGACCGGCAACTAGGGGTTCCGGCAACGGGAGGAGTGGCTATCTTATGCCACTTGCATAAAATGATAACGCTGGTCACGGCAAATGATAATAATAGCCGTCCCCTACCCGCACCGCGCGGCTAATCAGAATCAGCGTAGATAATTTTGAGTAATTCATAAAAAACCGATTTTTTATTAAACTTTTGACACCCTGTTACTCGGAAACGAAGCAAGTTAGGACACACGTTTATGTGAACTTTTTTTCATAAAATGTGACAAGGAATCACCACCTGAAATTAATGGCATCATTTAAGATACCCCCTATATATATGTATATATACAGTGACCGCCAAAAAATGTGTACCATATGGGAAAAAAGTTTATTATTAGAGTTGAGTTAGAGAGATGCGAAGTGAAACGCTCTGGCACGATTATCATCGAAACTTGATTATAATCTGGAAAACACCATGTTTCTGGAGTGTCGTGTCATCACAATGGTCGTGGAATTCTGATATAACTGTAAGATACGAACCAATGTAACAGCCAGGGTTTTAACAAAATCCAATTTTTTTTATTTAGCGCTCTCTGGTGCAGGGAAAATGAGAAAGTTTTGTCATTATCATTGAAATACAAATGTTTCAGTATGATCAAGCTATTCATAGGATAATAATTTGATATTTTTATACAGCTAGGAAAATATTTGAAAAAAATTGCTATATTAAATTTTCTCTCATTATCTCTTCAAACTTTGTATATGTATATAAAATATAATTATTAGCAACTTTTTCAAATACCTTTTTTTGATATCTTGCCATTTTACCCCACTTTTTGTCTTTTCATAGTAATTTTTTTCAATTTGCATCAGCGATCACGTGACGTGTCAAAATCGATTTTTAGGTTATCAGAGATGCACAAACTTTTCCCAAGAATCTTTTTTTTAATACTCTAAAATAATAAACTTTTTTCCCATATGGTACATACTTTTTGGCGTTCACTGTATATATATGTAGAGGAAGGGTAATCGTTGCTGACTATTTAAGAATGAACTGAAAATAGTGGGGTTGTGCAGCAAGTAAAAGAGAACTCTTTAAAGGTTGTCCAAGCTTTCGGAAATCATATTTTTCCCATCGTCAGGGAACTACAATAATAAATATAATCATGTAATGTAAAATATGAAAGTAATTTTCATCTATGACTCACTTCTTTGTTGAGGATGATTACTATGATGTTAAATATGATGAGGTGATACATTATTGGACAACCTTTAAAGAGTTCTCTTTTACTTGCTGCACAACCCCACTATACTTACTAAACGTAAGGTATATTTTCGTTTTGCTTTCGAGAGCTCCATAAAGCTGTCCTGACGAGTTGTAAAAAACGAAACGACGTCGTCGGCAGATTGTGGAACTCTCGAAAATAAATCGAAAACACTCTTCACTTCAGATTGTTTGCGTTCCTTTTCACGCATAAGAAACTTATTTGAACTTTGGATTGACCAGAACAACAAAATTGTTGACTGCCTGCCAATGAGTAGAAAAAATTTTAACTTTGTCACAAGTTATTTTTCATTATATATAAGAATCTAAAGATATAAGATTAAATCTCTTTATAATATGTATTATATGATTTTGTTGCAGGTTTCCACGAAGAACGCCCTGCTTCGGAGTATGTTGCACAATAATAGTGACTACAGCTCTCTTAATATCTCCCTCAATAGAGAATCCATCATGGAAACCATTCTACCCAATGAAAATGCGGATAAACAAGAACAAAAAAGAAGCATTGATAATATCAAACTGTGGGAGAAACCGTCATCTTTGCCCCCGACCACTCCAAAACATGAGAGGTGGTTTTCTTCACCTTCAACTGAAGAACCTGCATATTCTTCGATGAAAGTTTTATGGGTATGAGCACAGTATTGAGGAAGCTTGCTGAAACTGATTACCTACATATCAAAATAACTGACTTGAAGTGTCTGTCAACTGTATGTTTTCTGGGAGTTGAAGTTGAAAATTACCTTCATTGAAAGCGGACCGTGCAAATTTGTATATATCTTTTAAAATAATTTTCTATCTATTTATCTTTTGATGTATTGTATTTACAAGCCATTCTGCCCCAGCTAACATGGTCACGTTATTTTGAAGGAAACTTAAGTCATGCAACATTATGTAAGAATGACGAAAAAAATTAAAGCTTGGTGGAAGTGGAAGTACCGACTCCCTCTTGAATCCCTGACACTCCTATAAGATTTGTTCCATATACTTGTAAGAAAATATAACCTTACCATATAACCTAATAATTTTCCATTACAGGGTATCTCGAATAATCTTCGTGGGGAGTCCATTTTTTGTAACTTGATGTTTTCTAGAATTTTTTGCCGGAGAGAATTAAATAAATGAAATAATAAAATCGACAATGTTTGTTGTTTCTTTGTTTGTTGTCGAAGTATCCTTCTCTCCAAACATTTCCACCAAGTTGAAAATATGAGGCAAAAAGCTGACAGAAACAACTACTTCCCTGGCAATACCACGACGGACATTGAATTGCATCTGACAAAAATTTGTGCAACGTTCTTCCAAGAAGACCCAGTTACAATTGCTTATTGTAATCATACAGCAGATTATCTTAATTATAAAGCAGATACTTTGCCAGAGAGTATCAAATGATAGTAAAATCGACAATATCAGATGTATTTCAATGGCCGTCGTTGTATTAGCCAGGGAAGTACTTGTTTTCTGTCAGATGTTTGCTTCATATTTTCCACGTGGTGGAAATATTTGGAGGGAAGGGTATTTCGACATTGTAGATTTTACTATTTCATTTATTTGATACTCTCCGGCAAAGAATTGTCGAACTCTGTTCACTTTCTGGTGTCTTTGCTACCAAGGATTGCTTGTTGGTTTCCCCGCGGGTGGCGCTGCGACTGACTTTTACTTTAAGTCGCTGCTTCATTTGTGGGGAAATATTATTTATACAGTGGATTATAATTCTTTGGGCTGGGGCAGGACGACTTCAATGCTGTCAGACCTACCCTGTCACTGAGGAGCGGGAAGAACCGCGAAACGTATCTATCTTGCAGGTGGTCTTCCCTCCCCAGCCAGATGAAAGATAACGTGCTGTATAATTACAATTGCAACTGGGTCTTCTTGGAAGAACGTTGCACAAATCTCTGTCAGATGTAATTCAATGGCCGTGGTGGTATTGGCCAGGGAAGTAGTTGTTTTCTGTCAAATGTTTGCCTCATATTTTCCACTTGGTGGGGAGATATTTGGAGAGAAGGGTACTTTGACATTGTCGATTTTATTATTTCATTTAACTTGACGTCTGTTAACATAAAGACATCAAAATGGCGGCACTTTGTAAGCTGGATCATTTTAAAAAATCGGTCTATTTAATTGTGTATGTGATAAATGCTATTAATTTGTCCACTAAAATATATTTTGAGGTTTCCTGTTTTATTATTTTGTTTGTATAAATCAATCACCCATTCAATTGTCAGACTTAAATAGAAATAAATTATTATGAATATTATTTTTTATTTCTTCCAATTATTAATTGACCCAGTGAAAATATGGCCATGAAAAATAGAATTATGACGAATGATGTTCCGTTAGTAGAACTAGTTAGATAAACTGTCAAATGAAGTACCCAGCCATCCATCATGTGACATCTAGAATCATGTAATGTAACATTTTTGCACCAAGTTTAGTCTTTACCTATATCTGATTTCAATCACATTAACACATCACAAACAGAAAAATATGTGATGTGGCAGCAACTTTCATGAGATCACACATATTTGAAGTCAACAAATCTATCATGTCGGGATGTCACATTGAGACATGTATGAGAAAAATATTTATTAGACTAGCTGCGGAAAATCAACTTTTCCGCACTCATTTTAGTTTTGAAAGAGTCACTTTTCTGCACTAGTGCGGAAAAGTTTTTTTCGCACAAATTTTAGTGCGGAAAGGTAGATTTGTTTAGTTTTTGCGAAATATACTGACATTTAAATATTGCGTTGCAGAAGGTTAAAATAGAAAGCTTTCCGTATGGTTGTATAGTTTAATATGGATTTAATAATAAATGTTGTTTATGTTAACTTTTGGCTGTTTTTTCCGCTAGTAGAAAAAATAGTGTACCTAACACGAGAGTAAAGTGTCTTTTCCGCACGCGATTTTTGACCGAACTCCGCTATCACTTTCCGCACTTGTTAGGTAAACTACTATTTTCCGACGACCTACTTGAAATACGTATCATTTCGCACTGTATAGTAGGATATGAATTAACACGAAACAGCCTGAAAAATCATTAATTCAAATTCATGAAGGCTTGTTCTGTACGCATTTCTCATGAAAAATCGTTTGGCGGTCTTAGTCCACACACGACTACTAACGCCACGTAGGGGATCAACTGAGAGTTTGAATAGTTATAGATGTCAATTTCAGCTATTCAGTAAGAGATGGCGCGGATAAACGTCATTAAGTTTCCTATTTATGGATCGTTTAGTAACGATAGTCGCTTTCGACCAAAGTTTTACATGTCAGAAAACAACTACTTTCCTGGCTAATAACAAAGTGGAGCTGATCAGATTTAAAAATTATTGTACGATATGAAAAAAAAAACAATTCTCGAAATGCGTTCCCGCTAGGTGGCGCTAAAAATGTAGGCGCGGAACAATATAAAGGTGATCAGCTGCTATGTTCCATAAGAGACCATGGAGTTTAATTTCAGTCTCACTCAAATTTGATTGGAGTATTCGAGATGTCAAAAGTTGACATGAGTTTATCAGGCATTTTTATTCACGACGTCATTGCCATTGCCACATAACTCTTTGTTTTTAATGCAAAATAATGTAAAGAAACCTTGTCTTTGGTACTATTTATACACTTAGTAATGAAACTTTTGACTTCTGCCATCATGTCAAGTTGACTTATTCTAAAACTATGAACACAAAGAATGTCACCAATCTCAATGTATTGTCCAAAAATCGATTAATATTAATAATAATGAAAAAACAGTTGAAATAGATTCATTACCGCGTATGACAAGAAAGACCTTACATTGTATCAGTCCAACCAAATAATTATAGATGTCGCACCCCTCGCGCAGACTGCGAATACAAATTTCTCTTAAGCAGAGAAGATTTCTACTCAATATTTTTGTGTTGTTCAGTTCAAAGTGTTTCCAAATAACTTAATTTGGCCTGATCCCACAGAACTCATAATTATGTCATAAGATATAATTATGAGTTCTGTGCCTGATCCACATAAATTTCATTCAAATATTAAAATTGTACAGTAGCGGAACATTTTTTAGCGGAATCAAAGAAAATACAATTCAAATGTAATTTATAAAATCCCTTGCCTTGACTGTGAGAATACTTACGTGAAACAGAACAAAAGATATTTCAAACACGTCTCAAAGAACAAGAAAAATAAATGCATTTAAGGAAACCTTACTGCATTGATGGTGTCTTGTTTGTTATTTAACACAAATCTGTTTTTGCAACATACTATTCTCTCCGATTAACGTAACTTAGGCCTGATACATTTGGTAACACACATTACATTGAAAACTCACACAGTTCAGTGGTTGTTTCTGGAAGAGTAATAGTAGCAAAATGCTCCCTTTTTTTGTCCTCAAGATGTCAAAATAAATTGACAAAACGTTGGCCTTCAAGAAATTTACAGTTCAAAGTGACAATTGCCAGTTCGAAGTGACGATTGCCAGTTCAAAGTGACAATTATTGTCAGTTCAAAGTGGCAATTTCAAATGTTTCGAAAAATATTTTATTGTTGGCCCTTGTACGCTTTCGTAAGAAATACCTTTTTCTTAAAAAAAACTCATAGCAAAGGTCGTAAAAACTTACATTTTGGCTACAAGTATCTTGTCAATATTGTATGTACAAGTATCCGAGATGAGTATAACTCATAGTGGGTTATAATCTGTAAGATCCATATTAAACAATTATTCAAGCTATTATCACCCTTTCATACCTGCTATTAATATTTATACTGACAATTTGACACCCATTTGCAGATTCTATCAATGCATATCAATCAGATGGCATTTATTATCACAGAAAAGTGAAATAAGTAACAAATAGAAGAATAATAATACATTTTATTTCCTGTAATGGTTATATCATTAACAAATAATGTCATTACAAAAATAAATACTTACTGCAAATAAATAATTAAATTTCCTAATACTTGACATGTACCTTTGCTTGAAACTTATCAGTGAAACGCATTATAGACGAATCTATTCTAGTCTTTATTCTTTACAATAGTGCAACATTGTTTATATTCTCTATAACCTAAACCAAATCACACCTCTTTTCATATTATCCATTAAATAAATAGAACTTAAAATGTAGATTTATGAGTAAAATGCAACTGTATAATCAATCATTATAATAGCATTTTTTCTGTAATGAGAAACTACTTGGTCGACATATATTCTTGAAAATAACAATGAAAGTGAGACTGAATTGATACTTTTACAATGTCCGTACACAATTGATTTTCACATAATTCTCAAACACCCTCACTCGCATTTCTTCGTGCCAATCGCTCAGCACGAGAATTGCCGGACCCGGTGGAATCAGGATCTATAACAAAATTATGCAGGTAATTCATTTTTTGTACGGTAATACCCTGACAAAACCTTTGTGATTTTAAAACGGCAAAGTAAAAATATAATCATTTTTTGTTGATATAACTATCTCTTGTAAAATTGAATATTTCTCAACTATTACAGTTCTTCTGAGATGCAATTGAATATTCAGTAAAAGAGCAAAATTAAATAAAAACAGAAACACACATTCGACAAACATAACATTACATGCTAAGAAAACAAACGCCACCAAGCTAGGGGTTCATTGAACATGTCTGAATTATTAAGGCTTGGGCAAAAGTTGATTTTAATTAAAAAAATCAAGAATCATTGATTTAAAAAAAAATCATGATTGTTTTTGATTTTCTTTGATTATAATAAAAAATATCATCACCTCACTTTTGTCAAACTAATAGAAATTATTTTAATGTCATTCTAAAAAATATATTACAATTTACAGTGTGGTTATTCGTCAAAACTTCAGATAACACGCGCTTCACACAAAAAAAAAATAGAAAAAACATCTGCCAATAATAAAATAGTTCATGTGCACAGCACTTTTGGCTTTATATACTCGGATATTGGGAACAAGAGGGTTACAGAGTAATTAAAAAAGCTAGTATGTTAGTACAAACTATATCAAAAACAAGACAGAAACAAAAAAGTTTATATTATGTACTTCTTTTTTAATTTTATATCATCTTGTTATTTTGCTCTGAATGAACACAAATTAAAAATGAGTTTGAATTAAATCATGATTTTAATTTAAGAAATGTTATTCAAATCAGCCCAACCCTGTCTGAATTTTCTAAAGTATATCCCATTTAATTTGATTATCTTCTAAGAGCTTTCAATGCAATTTATTTTTGATTATTTCCAAACATTTCATCAAATACGTTCAATTCCGATTTTCCAAACCAGAGGTTTCCATGTTATAAAATTTGAAGAATCGATATACTCTCTCTATTGAATTTGTTTTCATTTATGTTCCCAGTGTGTACAGTTTATCAAGCAAAAATTAGGATCATTTTGAACGAGCATGAAATTTTCATTCAAGTTCAAATTTGCTATTTTGTGCGAGTTGCATACTACACTTTTTCTACGGCAACATACCTCTGACGTTGAATCTTCTAATAAATATTGATACGAAGAAATATGCATCTTTCCTTCATTGCTTGGGATACGCGAAAATAAAGTTTTATTAATTTTAAATGTGTAATAATTGAAAAGCATTTTTTGAAAACTTCTGAATACTTATATTTTTTCCATATTGACAATTTGTCATCGTTGAGGTTGATTGAAGGTAAAGATTTTTCATTTCTGATGGTATATGCATTGGTCGCTAGACAACACATGTAGTAAGAACTATAACGTGTCAGGTCCACTATGCTACCATGTGCAAAATGTAGCTATTTATGATTGAATTCACGAACGTATAAAAAACATATTTCGATGCAGTCGTAGAAAAATTTTACTTTGCTTTTATTATATATCTCCATTTCTTGATAAAAATATAGATTTTTTCATTTTTATTTCAAAAACTTATTTCGATTTTTTTTCGAAAATATGAATAGAATATTCATAAAATCTGTTTTGGTATCATCTGCGGCTGAAAGACAAACTTTAGTCGCTATTTTCCATCGTTCAATATTAACCTTTTGGGAGGTGTTCATGTTGAAAAGGGGAACATTCTCCATGAAAATTGAAAAATATGACTTTTTTGTAGTATCTAACAGAAAACAACTATTTCCCCGGCTAAAGCCACGCTGGACATTGAACTACATCTGATAGATATTGTGAAAATACTCGAACTGAAAAGTAAAAATCTGAGAGTGAAAATTCGTATTTTCATTCAGATAGTTGATTTTTTTTAAATCATCTCTAGTTTTCATTGAATTTTCAATTAAAAAAAAAATCTGAAAGTGAAAATTCGCATTTTTATTCTCAGATAGTTGATTTTTTTAATTATCTCTAGTTTTCATTGAATATTGAATGAAAACTAGACATAATAAAAAAAAAAATCTGAAAGTGAAAATTCGCATTTTCATTCAGATAGTTGTTTAATTATCTCTAGTTTTCATTGAAAATATAATTTAAAGTTGATTTTTTATAATTATCTTAGTTTTTCACGATTTAATAGTGAAAAAAATCAAATATCTACGGCTGAAGACCTTTCAGTTCTCAAGATCTTTCACATTTTCTCTTATGAACAACCATTTCATCATATGTAGATGAAATGCAGCATCATCATAGCCGCATCGATAGGATTGCGGCTTACTACGCCATAGGTTCGTGGTTCAAAGTGACAGTTAGACATCTTTTTTTATTTTATCAGCTTTTTTTCGAACTTACAGTACAGGAGCCGAAGAGTGGTCGATCTTCACCGTTCTGTTTAACGGATGAAACATGAAGTTTCATAATATATATATATATATATATATATATATATATATATATATATATATATATGTTATTATCATTATTTTTTGTATCCCTATCATAAACAATCCTGTTTCTTGGGATATTATGAATGAATAAAATAAAAAAAATAAAATAGACGAATACCCCTAAAATGGGTTGCCTATCAGCCTATCAAAATGTGATCCAGACTATATACAGTCACCATATGGAAAACTTTTTTATTATCGATTTGTCAGAAAATTGTATTCTTCATCTTCATAAAAATTAGTGGATTGCAGAATACTTGCATATGAGTTATCAACATTTCAAATTTCGAAACGGTGTACAGGGTGATTCCAAATTTGAATATTGTTTTCAATTCTGAACAACCTCCTTTGATGTCAATATATGGGGTATTTAAACACAAATTTCTATTTTTTGTTCCCCCTGTACACCATTAGAAAATTTGAAATTTTGACAACTCTAATGCAAGTATTCTGCAAGTATTTACATGACAGTATGGCGACAGTGAATATGGTCAATTGAATACAACCACACACTACTTCTAGTACTTCTTACACACAACCGCTCTGCTTTTCTGTAACCTCTTTCACTTCACAATTACATAACCCAAATATGTCTAGCATTTTTGTGTTCAATTTGAAAGTTGTTCATGAAAACATCCAGTGCGCAAACTCAAACTGAAGTTTAACAGGTACTTCTTCCACCAGTTACGTTAACGGAAGGATTCTATAGTTTAAACTGAAGATTATCTTCAACTGGAACCTATAAAACGTCACTTCCCACATAACCTCTAGTTAAACTCCAAACTGAAGTTTAACTGGAACCTATAAAACCGCCTCTAAGTGGTTGAGACTCAAAATTTCCTGGAATAAAAGGATGGGAAATCGTAAAATGTCACTTGTCAGTTGCTTTTGCTCATGAATTGAAGAAGTAGTGAACCCCATTTTTCAGATCTCTTTTGTATTAAGGATGTTCATATATTTACAAGATATACATCAGTAAAAAAAGTATCCTAATGCATCCGCTAAATCCGCCTTTACTCAAAAAGGGCACTTCTATACAAATAAATAAAACAGGTATCAGAACACAAGTATATTTTGATCTTTATATTTCCTCTAAATCAATTGGTTTCACTATTATAATCAAAAGTTCATGATTATCAAATTAATAATATTAAAAATCTCGGCAATTTATTTCCTTAAATCTACATCATCGCTCCATCAATTCTTCTAAATTTTTTACATTTTCCAGTTTCAGGCTAAAACGTGTCTTATGTCAGATATAATATAAAAATGCAAGCAGATATGTACACGTAGCAACGTAATGATAAAACGGTATCATCTGGGCAAATATAAGAAGCAACTCCTGTGCAATCATTCATTAATTTACCTACTTTTACTAGTACTAGGTGTGCTATTTTTGGAATTGCTCGACCCTGTGGACGAAGGACTGCCTTCTTTACTAGCACCATTCGTGGACTTGGCTGGTTGGGGAATTATCGTGATTTCATCGTTGATCTTCAACGGTTTCATCTGTTCAGACTTTCCAGCCGGAGACGCAGTTGTGGCTTTTTTATCCATGACACGCTTAGCTACCACGCTGTGGGCAGAGTAAACGTGATTCTCGAACTGCTTGTACATTCCAAATGTGGCAGTACACACCGTGCACTTGTACGACAAATGGGCTGGTTTCAGAGTCATGTTGTGGTCTCTTGCAACGTGGTTAAGCAGTTTCCATTGGTAAACCTTGAAAAGTAGAGAAAAATCAATATGTTTTTGAAGAGAAACAATAAATGCAGGGACAATATAATAACCTAATCAGAACAATCACATTGAATTCAAATATACATTGTCCTTGATTGAAATTGAAATTATATTGAAAACATTTTCAAAAATATTTAATTTTTAAATTTGATGTATGAGCATCATTTTCTTTTATGAATAATGTAGTCATCTGCATATAATGTTGTTAAACTATCATATAAAATCATAGGTAAATCATTAATATATAATAAAACCAAAACTGGCCCCAGAATTGAACCTTGCGGTACTCCTAGTGAGGTAAATCAGTTGTTGAGGAAACGAAATTATACATATTCTACTCAAACTAAGATGGCGTTTCAAATGGTTATTGTTGTTTCTAGGTATACCTGCCAAATTTCACATTTATTAACAATGCTGCTCCTAAGGTGGCATGTGGAGTTAGTAGTTAGTTTCAACATTTTACAACAAAAATTTCTTCATTCTTTTTCAGCACAGTGAAAGGGGCATTTCAATTCATAAAAATGATCATAGCAAATTTTGCTGTGAAATATTGAAACTGGAGCAACTTTACATCAAGTATAAGAAAATTGTATTAGCCTATTTGGAATTTCTTTCAAAAAAGCCATTTAGAAACATTTTTGAAAAAAAAAACCCGTTCAGCATATGAATGTATTTCATCTGGATAAGTCTTTTTCAAAAAAATGTAGGTTGAGAAAATGAGAAAAATAAAAATCATTCCAATTTTAGAAAACTGAAGTGAACAGTGTGAAGGCAAGTAGGTATGAGTAAAACAAATTTCTAGGTTGCAGTTGATTTCACGAAAAACAAGACTTCACGACTATATGATCTAAAAAGTTTGCAAAGTTTCCCGTGGTTAGGTTATGTTTCTATTTACAAATTATATCAACCAATGGCAGGAGACTTTGACGTCATTTATATAAGTCCAATGAAATATCGGTAATAGTTCGCGCGAAAATAAAAATCCTTTTTTCTTTTTTGATTTATACGGATTTGAAAAAAATAAATAAAAAATTACTAGTGTAATTCCTTATTAACTAACAGAGGTCCAAGCCTTACCAGCCACACTAGGTAGCTGAACAACAAACCAATCAGTTTCATTCGTACACCAATTACTTACCCTTCCACAAACAGGACATCGCCCAGAATCCTTGCTCTTATTAGCAGCATCTTGCATACTGGACGTGACAAGACCGTGAGATCCCAACAGATGTCTCTCGAGACCTTGATCAGTGAAGAATCTGAACTGACACTTCTGACAGTTAAGCGGAGGTCTGTTATAAATCATTTTCGGGTGGATTTTGATCTTGTGTATCCACTGCATATGATTCCTCAACTGTTCCAGATCTTTGATGTAGCCGTCGCAGATTTCGCATATAACAAAGGAATTCTTCGCAGATGTGTCACCTGGTTTTGCTGGTGTAGAAGGCGACACAGTGGCGCTTGTACCACGAGGTAGTGGAGTTATTGATATACTGGGCTGCTGAGATGGTTTCTTGGCTTGGTTCTGAAATATAGGAATATATGTATTCAAATCTGAAGAGATTCATTGAAAATATACTACAAATGTCAATCCCTGAACCAGATTGCTATGAAGCGAAAAAGTGTTTGAATTCATTCTGTTTCAAATAAATCATTTATTACTACTTTTTCAAAGACTACTTTAGAGAAAGAAATGCAGTGTAAAAAAAGTTTTTTACGATTCCTCACTGGAGAAACACCGAATAAAATAAATCCCTAGCACAAACTAGCCAAGATAACAAGCCTTAATCTGATAAAGGGGTTTAAACTGAAACGGTGCATCACACACCAAATTAATGAATTTTAGTATAGATGTATACTATTACACAACATATAACTAAAACACTAGACGATGGTTGTTGTTATTATCGGAAAGTTTTCATCTTGGGCATGATGGTTTTATGAGAGCATGAAGAATAGCTTGCTATATGTTGAGAGAGCATTACAATTTTTCCTCGACTCGCTCTACGAAGGGATATCGACGTGAGCTGTGTGCGGTGTGTCTTATTGCCACGTGGTCCGTTAATGCGTCTGGTTGGGTAATAGGAGAGGCGCACAGTAGTGCGCTCCTTGTTGCTAATGTCTATACCCCAGATGAAAAGTTTCCGATACTATATACACCAACTTAAGGCCTTCAATGAAACACGCCATAATATGGCTCAATTAGTGATTTATATTTTTAGTCGAGATTCAATTCGATTTCTCCAATCATATTCATCAGGAGGCAAACAATTTGTAGCTTGGAACAACTCTAATACATACATTAACACTAACTTGAACACGTAGTATAAGACGAGTAAAGTTTCTAGCAGTCCAGTGGATATAATTTCTGATAAAGCACAAAAGAAGAAAATCAACTCAGTGAATTTCTTTCTTCTGAAGAAGTCAATAAAGTTTGACAAAATATTGAGATTTAAAAAGAGATAACTTTATTAGGTTAACACACTGCAAAGCCGAAAATTTACATCCTCAGTGAATTGAGTTCGGTCGAGAATAGAACCTTATTCAATATATATGTATAGATCTCAATATTTCCGCATGTTAGTTTGTTATATATCTATATATACTTCAACATTTTTTATTTTTATTTATTTTTTGTAGTCAACTGCTGAAATAGATTATTATTACTATTAATTCCATATATGATGACCATCAGCCAAATAAACGCCTACATTCATAAATTCAACTATTTCTGATCATACTGCGCAAAAAATGAGCTTTATAACAAATAAAATAACATTGCCAACTCACAAATATGTAAGAATATTCTCAAATGAAAATAAGGTCAAGTTTATTGAGAAATTGACAGATCAAGACTGGAAAGTTGTATACAGCATCAGCGAGAACAAGGTAGATAAACAATGAAATGTTTTTATTAACATGTTTTTGAAAATATTTTTATGAGTGTTTTCCGTTAAGACTTATACAAGAGAAACGTACAAAAATTCTGCACAATAATACAGAAACAGAAGAATATAAGAAAAAATTAATATCAAAATCACAGCCAAATTTTAAAACCATATATAATGAAATGAAAATAGAATACCATCAATTATTAGCAAAGAAAAGAGGAGATTTCTACCAAATGAAAATTAATTAATAACAAATTGAAGTGCATGTGGAATTCACATAATGAAATAACAGGCAAACTTAAACAGAAAGATTCACTATTCGAAGGAAACCCAACGTTAAATGCAAATCAATATAACGAATTTCTACTGAATGTCATACCTGAACTAATTGAAAAATTAAGGAAGTATGAATTTACATGCAATATCTCAAATAATCCAACCAATAACCGAAGATGAGCTGAGTAGATTGGGGCATAAAATAAAAAACAAGAATACATGTGGTGATGATGAAATTATGCATTAACTCAATTCCTTTCATTATATGCTACATTATAAATAATTCATTTAAATATGGTTTTTTTCCCAACAATTGAAACTAGCTTTAGTGACACTTATTCATAAAAAAGGCAATACCGAATAATTTCTAAATTACGGACTAATAAGTGTTTTACCCCCCTTTTCAAAACTTTTGGAGATGGCCATGTGCAATAGACTCATGAATTTCATGAAATACTACAATCTCTTGAATTCCGTTTGATTGATTGATTGATATGACTGTCTCAATCATTAAATACTTATTGACCAAACTTGAAAAATATCGAATTCGGGGACTGGTCCCATTTTATTCATAATCTTCATGAATGATATTCTGGAAATTTTGAATAATGAAAATAATGCATGCAATATGACTAACTATACTAATGACACCAATCTGTTAGTTTCAAGCACAAACTACACAAATTTATTGAATAAAGCAGACATTTTGATGAATAGAACTCAACACTAGTTCACAAAAAACAATTTGATCTTAAATGTAGACAAGACTAACAACATATTTTTCAGAACATTGAAAAAAATTGAATCTCTAAAAACAATTGAATTACTGAATAAAAAAATTGCACGTTCAAAACTCAAACTGTTTGGGTATTCATATAAACAAACATCTGCGTTGGCATACACATATTGAAAATATAGGGAAGAAATCGAACCAAATTTGCTACACCATCAGAATTATTTGTAACTACCTTAACGAAATTTCAAAGAAAATCATGTATTTTTCAAATTTTGAATCGACAGCAAAATTTGGAATAATATTTTGGGGAAGTAATAGTAACATATCAGACATTTTTTGCATTCAAAAAAGAGAAATGAAAATAATTTTCAAACTCAAGTATGGCAAATCCTGCCAGGGTTTGTCCAAATAAAAAAAAACAATGACAATATATGCACTCTGTATTTATGAATGTGTGGTATATTTTTTTTAAATAAAAACAAAATTTTAGTATCGAGTGATAACCATTCATATCCTACTCGTAGCACAAACGTGTGTCCCAATACATAGATTGACAATTACTGAGAAACACCCATCATATGATGCATTAATTTTTTTTCATAAATTACCTAATAATATCAAAACCGTGAAAGCCTCATATGCAGCATTAACGATTTTTAATAAATGACCAAATAGTATCAAAACCGTGAAAGCATCAACAAAGTTAAACAACTTGTTAGAGGCTTTCTATTTAGTTTAGAACCTTATTCTATTCTATCTCTGACCATAGCAAAATAATTCTCTGACAAAGGAATTTTTGAAGATATATTCTTTAATGATATATCCAAGTCAGACACTTTAACCACTATAATAATTGAAATATACAATGTATGAAATTTTAGTAAATCCTAAAGAAACAAGAAATTCATTCGTAACATATATGCAATATCTACCTATAGAACTTTGGACTTGTCAATATGTAACTCAACAAAATAAAATTTAAAAAATAAAATGTGTATGTAAAAATTTCATGTCATGTTATCAATAGATGTGTTGACTGATGTACCAGTGAATGGACTTCAGTATAAACATTTCGAATCCTGTTGATCTAAGTGATGCTAGATGAGGAAATTCAAAAATTTTGTCAAAACTGACCTTTAACTTATTTGACATGGTGCCCAATACCCAGTAGATCACTCTGTATTCAACAATGTTAATAACAGGTTAATATGTATACAGAAAGCAAGTACAGTAATATGCCCTACAAAAGTTATTAATTTTTCTCCTTTTTATATATATATATATAATTGGTGATTTGTTAGGTAGGATATGGTAGGTATGGAACTAATTTGAACAAATAGATATTAAATTATAAGTTTCATTGTTAACTGATTTATAAAAAGGAAAAAATATGAATTTCTTGAATTCCTGTCAGTTTGTTAATTAAATGATATTTAAATTTTTTTCAAAAACAATTTTGAAATGTTTTTACCATTATGAACACAAAAAGTACTATTTGAAGTTCCTTTATGATATAAGTAGAATTTTGTAGATTAGTTTTATTTTTTTAAATATTTTTTAGAAACAAATGTTACCGAAACCCAGATTTCAAATAGATTTTGTGATAAAGTTGCATACCAACTTTCTTAAACAATACAAACAATACCAATATAAAAGGGAACTTTTGTTGACAAGTCTTCAACAGAAAACAACTAATGCCACATACCACCATTGAATTAAATCTGTTAAAATCTTGGCCAATTACAGCCTTTAATGTCTTTGTTCGAAAATATGAATAGGATATTCATAAAATCACATAATCAAATGAATCACATTTTTCAATTTTCATGAAGAAAATGTTCCCCTTTTCAACAGCCTTTAATATTAACCTAAAACTTCTCATTCAAATTAGTTCCAATCAAAACCATTGGGCGGTAGTTAAATAGTTAACAGTTGTTGAGCATTTCATTTTAGCATATTCAGAAACTGAAAAAGGATAAATTGATACGCAGGCAAATCTGTCTCTGTCGTACCTGAACGGCCATTGTGCTAGAGGCGGAAGGCATGTTGGGAAGAAACATGTGGCCAGGATTACCAAGCCGGCCGCCTATCTCTTGTCCTCCCACCACCTAACACACAGTCCAATTTATTCGTCGATACCAGTTACATGTAAGTGCATATAAAAATTCTGTAGCCAAACAACAAACACACCAAAGATATTTTCTCGAACTGCGTAGAGTTATCCTGTTGACTCTCAAAACGAATTTTGACTACTGTGAGTTCTCTCATAAAGTCTCAAAATTTGTTTTGAGATATAGTGGACCTATTTCAATTCCAACTGAAGACAATCCTGAAGTCTTGTAAAAATTATGGTCACTATATTGAAATTGATACAGTTAACCAATTTGTCATAATACAAACTTATGTGTATATACTGTTCTTCCAGTTCTTTATTTTTATTCAAAAGTAATTTTTGGAACATTGTATGTAGTATGAAAAGTGTCTTTTTAAAAGACAGCTAGATATATTGCAGTATATGATAATATTATGGGAAAAGATTACAGCTAAAAATGTCACAAAAAATGTTTCAAGTAAATATTGAATATGAAAAATTAAATAAAACAAAACCTCTATGGAAGGAACAATAAGAATACCAGGAGATCAAAAAAATGAAGAATTTATATGAAGGAGTAAAAAATGAAGACAAAGATTTAGGAGAACTGAATGAATTTTTGAAAAAGTATAAAATTTTCAAAGATACCAACTAGAAGGGAAATGAAATACATGGAAAAAAAAAAGGTAAAAAAAAAATAAAGAGAAAAAAATTGGTTGTCTGTAAAGTCGGTTTGCAGACGATTTCACGTGATAATGTCATAAGAAAACTGATGAAAAATTGCATACTTTTATGAATTGAATTTGAATTATTATCACTGAATTATCATTATTTTGTATAATACAAAGGAGTTCATTGAAAATTACAATGTTTTCAATAATAAAATGATAAAATTGAAATCATAAATCAAATTCATGAAAGTGATGCTTTTGAAAAGCCCGCCAAAACCTGCTTGATATAATAATATATTCCCTTGCACTGCATTAACTTTTCATTAAAACATAAATATTCTTTAAATTCTGGTTAAAAACATTAATTTTTTATTTTCAAATATTATTTACAGTTTTTGCAAATTTTATTTAAATAATTTGTTTAAATATAAACAAGAACAATTAGTTATAGAAATAAACTGAAATCAAATCAATGTCAATAAATTGTTAATTTGAAGAAGAAATTGGACAAATAAATCAAATTTTTCAAATTGCGCTTTTAACCTATTATAGAAGATTGGTTCAACTTGTCATTTTATAACATGTGTGAGGTTAAACATTAATTTTTAATCTTACATTAATAGATAGGCATGATCATTTTTTTCATTAAATATTAAATAAAAGCATTCTACTTTTTATACGAACGTTTATATGACTTATAATAATTTTTTAGTCAAAATACATAACCTATTATTACTGCACTCGCCGACCGATGCTACTTTTTTTTAAATAATCAAAGAACAAATATATGAGATTATATTGCATATCAAATTCTTCAAATGCAAGAATGAATTACCTTAATAAACAATGGAAACCACATAAACTTTTCACTTCACTTTATAAACAGATGACAAAACAGTTCACGTGTAGGTTGTGTGCTGCCGCCGTCTCTCTTCTACTCAGCCGATGGAGTGGAAGAGAGATAGATGCGCCGAACGCTTGGGTAGATTGTACCTCTCTATTGCTTGTTGTGCGCTCTCGCTTTCACGCTAGGCTCAGGCGGAACGTGACAATGAGTCATACTTTTTCGTGCGTGCAGCCGGCGTTCATCGATTTATAAGACGTTATCACGTAAAAAAAAAAATAAAGAAAAAAGAATATTATGCAATACATTTTTTGAATATGGAGAACATGAATAGAAATTAATATAGTCACTGATTTAAAATTTATGGGTCAAAGATAAAGTATTGATGGAATGGATCCCAACACTAAAAGAGTGTCAAAAATAAAGTGAATTTACATCATATTTGAAGGATATAGCTTGAAGATAAATAGGAATGATTCCAACTGACTTGAAAAATGTTTTCAATGGTAAGCCTTCATCATTCAAAATATTATGATGTTTGACTACAGAATGTTATTTCAGTAATATTCAATAAATAAAAAAAAAATCATATCTTACCTGGAACACCTGGTTACCACTGAGCTGATAGGTTGTGGGTACCAAAACAGATCCTCCAGACATGGAAGACTGCGGTTTGAAAACCATGCCAGATGGTCTAATCAGAGTTTGAGGTTTGGCAGCCATATTTGTTCCTAGAGTGGGGCGTCCTCTACCTCTGTTCAAGGCGTTCTGAGTACTTTGCAGCTGCATCTTCGAGAGGAACTGATACTGGGATGTTTTAGACATTGCTTGGTATGCTGCAGCAGTGGCATTCAGACCTTGTTGTCTCATCTTAGGCACTCGTGGTATTTTCGCAGGGGGCTCCCAATCAACAGGAGGTTCCAGATTTCTCTCAGGCTTGAACTTTCTCATGCAAGTAACCAAATGCCTCGATAACTTTCCTTTCTGGTTATCTTCGAATGGACAATTTGGACACTGGTGGAAAGCAGGCGCCCTCTCTAGATGGCCCCTTACAGCATGTTCGGCTTCCATGTGAAACAGAATATCGTGGGGACTGCGTACTTCATAAGCACAAAAATTACACTTGTAAACAAAGTTTTTCATGTGAGGAGTTTCTAAATGATAAGACATCGCTAAAGAGGATTCGGTCTTGAAATTACAGAATTCGCACTTTTTCAGCTCGGTTTTGAAGTGTTCATTGTTTTCTTTGCTATACTGAAGATTCTTCATAAGTGATTTTATGGTTTTTTCAGTTTCTGGATTGGCACCGCCTTCTCTACTGTGCTTACGCTTCTGCTGCTTCAACAGATCAGTTTGTACATATTCTTGTACAAGATTAAAGCCAATATTGATGAAAAACTTCCCTAGTGGACTATCAAAGTAAGAATAAGGTTTCCTTTGTTCTTCCACCGCTTTCTTTGTTTCCAAAAGGGGATCTTTTTTGTCTTTTTTGTCTTCTTCAGTAGTGTCCATTTTTTCATCTTCAACCTTATCATCTTTCTTATCACTGTCTTCATCACCGTCTTTGTCTTCTGATTTTTCATTTTCATCCTCTTCTTTTTCATTTTTTAATCGTTCCAGAATCTGTTCTTGATAATTTTTAATGAAGTTTTTAAAGTCTTTAACGGGAGGTTTTTCATAAACATATGGAACTATAAATGATGGAGCCTCCACAACAAACATATCATCAGTTAATGTGGGTAGAAGGGGGGCTGTTATCGCCGGTGTAATGGTTGCAGGAGCTGTTTTAGCTGGAGGGGTGGGAGGGAGGTTTGCCGAATTCAAAGGAATAGGGGTTATTGTTGCTCTCATATTTGGAGGGTACATCCCTTGTGCCGGTAGAGCCATAGGGAGCATAGCCTGATAACTTGTGGTGGTTATTGGAACAGGAGTTCGAGCAGGGGTGGGGACTCGAGCAGGGGCGGGGGCTCTAGTAGTAGGAGCGGGGGCTCGAGTAGGAGCAGGTGCTCGAGCAGGGACGGTTATCCGAGCAGGGGCTGGGGCTCGAGCAGGGGTTGGAACTGGGGCAGATTTATTATGCATAGGAACAGGACCACGACCTGATAAAATAGAATTTGTATCAATAATAACAAGAGTAGGCTCCTTTTTACCCTGAGTTGTATTATTCGATTTAGAAGCTATTTCTACTAGTCTCTTAGTGTCTTTTACCACTATTGTTGCAGATTTTCCTGGTGGTTTTGGTTTATCTACAGTAACTCTTTCAACTGTTACAGCATCACTACATGCCAAAGGATCTTGGGGAAGCACCTCTTCAACATCTGACTCTTCGGATTCTACTGGAGAATTCTCTCTAGAAACTGGAGAATTTTCTCTAGAAGCATCCTCTTCTTTATCACTTTCCACATAACTCTTACTCTTATTCAAGTTCCTTGAACTTCTCCTAGGTGTGATAGTCTCTCGTTTTTCGATAATTTTTTTTTCTGGAGTTACATCACCTTCCAGATCTATAATCTCTGCAGTACCATTTTCCTTGGGCATATCAACTATCATGACGTCTCCATCTCCCTCCCCACCAGAATCATTCAGCTCAATTGGTTCTTCATTACTAATTCTATTATCTTGAACATCGTCATCATCAGATTCAATCTCATGAACTTCATCTTCTGGTCTTACTTCGGATTCTTTGGCACTATGCCTACTATTTTCGCTTTCCTCTATTTCTAATTTTTCTTTGTGTTCTTCTTCTACTTCTTCTACTTTTTCTATGACATCGGCTTCTTCTTGATTAGTTTCCTCAGTCTCTCCATCACTAACTTCAGTTTGATCTATGCTCATTTTTGTTTCCTGGCTGCTTTCGTCGTCATTAACTTCAGAGTGATTTTCTGTTGCCACAGAACTTGCTTCTTCAGCAGTATTTTCAGTTTCGTCATTACACTCATTACTATCTTCTGTTATGCTTGCATTTTCCGGTCTATTATCTTTGGTTTCAGTGTTTTCAACTTCCATTTCTATGGATTCGGGCAGACTGGCCTTTTTAAGACTGTCTTGACTATCTTGGTTTTCCATTTCTATATCATTTGATAGATCACCATTCGTAATGATGCTACCTGAAAATGGAAAATATTAATATACAAGATTAAAGAACTCCAAATTATTTCAAATACCTTCTTCTTTGGAATGCATTTCGTCAACCTCTCCCATGTCATCAAAATCTGCCATAGCCAGCAAGTCAGATCTGTCAAAAAAAAATATCATACAGGGTGAGAACAATGCAAGAATAAAATAATTGTTGGAATATATCTATCAAAATTTCAAATGATTTGCATATTTACTTAAATCAATATTATCATATATTAAGTAAGCATTTATAAACTATTGAAAAAGTGTAGATGTCTATCAGGGAATAATTTATCATAACAAATTCTTGAATATATTTTTGTGAAAATGTATTTGCTCAAATGTGTATTTTAAATTTTTTGGGCATTTTGTACATTTGCTGTATTGATATTTTTGACAATTCTGATGATGGTTCAAAAGCATGTCAAAACTTTATTGCAAAGAACAAAAAAAATATTTTTTCTTGAATCTACTTTTCATAAAAATCTGTATGTTTCTTGGTCAATAAAAATCCATAACAAACTAGACCCTTTCATATATATCAACTATCATATTTTAAAATGAATATCTTAAAAAAAATTATGCCATATGTCATAAACTATATTATATAAATATAACTACCAACAAAAATACATATTTTTAAGTGAATTTTAATTGGTTAATAAACAGAAACCAAACACTTATGGAATAAAATTATTTGAGGTGATAGGTACCCCGCAAACAATTATAAAAAAAAATTGTCGAAACATCTGTTATTTTTCACTTGAACTATAATCAAAATGTACAGACAGGATGACTCACTTGTGTGCAGCACAAAAAAAGTGTGGTTTTTAAATGGATCATCCTGTATTTTTTTATATTTTTGGATTCTATTGACAATATACAGGGTGTATCTTAAATGATGTCATTAATTTCAGGTGGTGATTCCTTATGACATTTTAAGACAAAAAGTTCATATAAACATGTGTCCTAACTTGCTTCGTTTCAGAGTAACCGGGTGTCAAAAGTTTATTGAAAAATCGGTTTTTTAATGAATTACTCAAAATTCTTTATGCCGATTCTGATTAAACTTCGTGTGTCTCTTAGTAGTAACAGTTGTTTCTCTGTTACTCGGAAATGAAGCAAGTTAGGACACACATTTATATAAACTTTTTTTTTTAAATGTGACAAGGAATCACCTTCTCAAATTAATGACATCATTTAAGATACACCCTGTATAACACATGTGGGTTGAATGAATTGTGTATTGAATTATAGGGCTACATTCTGAAATACTTTAAATGAGGCAGGAAAGATATAAAGAAAGTTCCTAGTACACTTAGAATTTAGAGTCTATAATTCATTCAATCCATAAGTGTTATGGGTCGTTGAAATAAGTTTATCATATAGAATCCAAATTATTGTGCTGCACACAAGTGAGTCGCCTTACACATTTCAATTTTAGTTCAAGTGACGTCACATCTGTTTGCACATCTCTCAATATTTTTTTCTGATAATGCCTAAAATAATGTTCTCTCATAAGTGGTTTCACAACTGTATAGCTAAGGCTGTCAAACTTTATTGCAAAGAACTGAATAAGATGTTTTCTTTTATCTACTTTTCTTCAAAAGATATATATTTCCGATGTATTTCTTAGTCATCAAAAACCTATAACAAATTAGATCATTTTCCAATATAAAAAAGTTGAAAGAATGAATAACTTGAAGTCTTGAAAAGAAAAAAATGCAAGTCAATAACCTAATATTTTCAAATATCAAATAGGAAATATAGGAAATAGCTGAAATGTTTACTTCCAAATATCCAAAAAATATACATTTTTGTTTGTTGTGCTTCTTAACTTATTTAAAGGTGGATAAACTGGAGTAAAAAAAAATCTTGTTTTAACTTCAATAGACAAAGCACAAGCTGCTCATTTTTGAGGAAAGATTATCTGTATGTATTTCCCAAGTCAGTTTTTGGTCAATTGCAAGTCCAAGGTGTTTAATATGACTGATCTGCTCTATAGATTGTGGATCGATTCTTATGAAGGAACTGAAATTATCTGATAGTTATTTATGCAACAAGTGCAAAAAGTATGTGTTTATTGCACTTGTTGCATACAACATTTTTTCTATATTCATGCAAAAACAAAAAAATTATTGATCAAGGTGCAACCTAAATCATTAATTAATTATTACTATCGATTTGTATTGAAACAGATCACTATCATATATTTTTCAATTAATAATACTCATTTTAAAACTTTCAATTCTGTATTTCTATAACCACAATTGCTTTATAAAAATAAAAATCATAGTAGCCGTGAGCGAGTATGTTATCACGAGGTGTGGTTATAGTAGGTACAGTTTGCTCTACGCAAGTAGGCGGTTTAGAACAAAGCGGATCAGTTTTGATTATGGAGTTATTCTCGGGAAGGCATTGTTTGTTTAACTCTGGCTGCTAACATTAATACAAAATGATATAAAATATGTAACTGTTTTAAACGTAGTGAGTTTAAACGTTTATGTTTATGTCATGATGACAGCACACTGAAGTAGAATGACAGATGAGTGCAATACAAATTTTATTGCACTAGTGCAATAAAGAACTTATTTTTCCACTAAATATAGTTCAATAAAGTTTTGCTTTTTGCATGAAAACTGTTTTGCAGCTTCTCTAGAATGTGGAAGGTTATTTTTTGCAACTATTTGTGAATAAATTGGCACTATGAAACATGATATATTCATACAGAAAATCAACTGGATACAATCCCACCAGCCAAATTAACTGTGTTGACTATTACTTTGTAGAGGAATATGAGTGTGGGGTATAAATTAATTATTAGGTGCTCATAACGGAGACAAACAAACAAACTTTGAACTCAATATACTACACAACGTTACGTGGATTGTACCTGTATGTAACTAAGACAAGTATTCAATCAACCTAATGTTTAGGAAGGGCAATAAAAAAACTCCTGAAATTGAACAAGAAAATTACCCATATCCATCACCTCTCAGACCAGACCTTTTCCTAGTACAAAACTTCTGTTTTTCATGTGAGTATCGGGGAGGCTACATTGTCCAGAGAAAATTTCCCCTTGGATACACACAGGACTCCACATTTTTAAGAACAATTATTGCATAAAAAACAAACTTATGTTAGCAATAATAAATGAAATTACAATTTATACCAATATAAAAAATTCATTTAAATCATTTAAATTTTTTTAAATAAACAAAATGACTATTTAAAAAATTTGCTGAATGGTTTTAATTGATAGTTTAAGTTTATAATACTGACTATATTGATATATCATTCAATAAATTATTATAATAATGTGATTGATTCAGGGTCACACTTGTGCTCGCTGACACGTTGATCTAGAAGTGGTGTCCTGCCTTGGTGCCTAAGTCTAGATTACTGTGTATCTATGTGTTTAAAGAAGTCAGCGGAGTCCCTGAGAAGCAGAATATGTACTAATACTTGCAGAGGCAGAACCCACCTGTTCTGAATAAATCAAAATTTAACAAAAAAGAGACTTGAAGGATATGATTACTCGATACTCAATAAAAAAGCAGTGTGTGTTTGGACTTGTAACGAATACAAGTAGGTAAATAATTAAATCTTGTAAAACACTTTCACTTTAGCAAAAAAGAGTCGACGCTAGGTTCTTTGAACTAGAACTAGAAGTCACTAAATTTATTATCATCTCTGACTACTTTTAGAGGTGAAAAAATCACAAACAAATATTAACGAAGTGTTAGCTCTATTCAACTGGAATCATTATTATATTCACTGCATTTGTGACATTACTGCCAGTTATTTGCGTGTCACTATTCCTAATATTCCAATATTCACCTGTGTCAATTCCAAGGGGTACCTCTGAGGTATTGTAGCATACAGTATCACTTAAAAATATTGGGTATTTTTAATTTTTGATAGGTATCGCATCATAGGTTATAATAATAGTAAAAGCAACTTGTGCAACGATATTTGTTGTAACCTATTGTTAACTACTTCTTGCTCCACCACTGAGTATAGACTGTAAAGAGGAAAGATAACAAAACCAGTGCTACCAACGACGCTGATTCATAGAAGATACCAAATTTTTGTTTTGCTGTCTACTTTTCTGTTCATTTCATTCATCAATATGAAAAATCATAGTACTTGTTATTTACCATAAATTGTTTAATTTTCTAATATTCCCGCCATGGCACATGGGATTTCGCTCAAAAGAAACAGAACATCTGCACCACCAATAGCACTTTGTGACAATTGTCGTAAATACCCGAACTAATGAAAACCCGCGATATTCAAAACTGTAAACACATGAACTCAATAAAACGAAACAAACAGCGAATTTCAATGACTTTTCTATATATAATAATGGCTTTTAATAATCACAAATTTAGAGAGAAAAGCATACACGTCGCTGTCCCCAAGCATCGCACCAAACTGCCAATATGGCGTCTAACGGTACGTCACGTGATCAAAAATAGTGACGTAGCTCTCCATCCCACAATGTCTTAAATTTTTTTCCTTACGTAAGCTCAAATTGAATTTTACAACAATTGAGAAAATGTTCGATATTGATTGATATGTCACAAAATGTTACATTTCCCCAAGACAGCTGAATGAAAGCAGTCTAGAATTAATAATTATAGTTCCTAACAATAGTAATAGTTATTATTATTAATTTTGAATTAGGATAGGTATTTTCAATAAATCAGAAATGGGGATAGTACCTAGGTACCTGCCTATACCTATTAATTTTATTTTTGAGAGTTGATCTGAGATTTATTCACGATTTCAACATAGTTACCTAGGTGTACCTACCTACCTAATTAATCGAAACGTAGATATAGATAATATATATCTACTACGTAGCTATGTACCTATTCGTATTGTGAGAATTAATGGAAAAGTCTGCCTTCCAACATTTTTTCAATAACATTTTCTATTTCAATTCGGAAAAGAATTTATCATCATATATGAGGTCATTTCAGACCGTGAATAATTTCTTTGGGAATGGGAAGATTACCGCACCCGGCAAAAAAGTGAAGCGAACTCCCCTCGCTCGGAGAATGGTTGCGTCCAAACCTCATTTTGTTCATGTACACTCCACTCCGTCCTACGTCTCTAACAACTTTTCCCCAACACTCATCGATGGGTTTCCATACACGATTTTCTGTCCATTATTTTATGAGCAATCTGATTTTTAACAAATAAATTATTTTCAAAGAATCTTTATATAGTTATTCATGAATATACCTACAACTTTATAGTGTCAATGCAAATAGAATTTTTCAAGGTACAGGTACAGTCTCTTGAAAAATTAAATTCACTGTATTATTGCGATAGTCATTTTGTTACAGCAAATAATTAACCAATGCATAGTTTGTTCAATAATTTTGGAAGAAACATGGAATGCCATTTATTTTCAGCAAAGAAATGAAATCTTGAAATATTGTTTTGATTTATATTAGTAGGTACCTATTATGCATCTCAAATTCCGCCCTTATCAAACCACGACAAATTACCTACACTTTGGTCTGTATCGTACATTTTTTCATAAGCAGTAGATAATGGTTGCTTTTGTAAGGTAATTATGTGAAAATATCAATCAACTCATATTTAAATACATACAATACACCTAGCTTAGATTTTTTTTTCTGTATTTAGATAGGTATGAAGCTGAGAATACCTCAAATTATTTACACGTTTCACCAGCCCTTGTTCATTCAGGAAGTGAAATCACAATAATATTCGAGTCCTTATATATTTCTAAAAGTTAAGTTATTATTATTCTTCTAATGGGTTAATGGGTATCGATACCTAATTTCCGGGAAAAGTTAATAAAACTCTCATGAAAAGTTTCTACCATTAACAACTTGATGAAGAAATTTTTTTGTTTTGTTATTGAGATTCAGACTGCCTTCATATAAAACTTTTACGCGAGATATACTTCTATTTAAGTTAAAAAAAATTGCGTACTTATATATCTACCAATACGTACAATAATTTCCCTTGGATAAAATTCTCTATTGTTGGACTCTTTGAAAAGAAAATTTCTTTTGTCATTCACGAAAACCCCAAAAATGTCCATGTTCGTATGAATACGATACCCATGAGTATAGAGTATAGAAGTATTGATTTTCTTGGCGAGGGGGTTACTATACCTATAATAAAACAAAATCATGAACACTTACGCCATTTTGATAGGAAAAATTATTCGTCCTCCTCCTCTTCGTCAAACGAAAGGAGACTTTTGTTCCTTGCTTTTTTGATTCTCTTGCAAGGCGACTCTTGTTTTCTCCTAGATGATTTTCCTTCAGTTGGTTTCTGTCTACTAGGAGCTTTGAACACGATGGGTGTGCTCAAATCCGCTGGGGCTTCTTCCAGTTCTGGACAATTAAAGAAAACCTTTTTGAATTGTGGAAAAGTCAGATTTCAGAAACTGAGATCGTCAAATTATTCGTTATTTATTAGTTTCAACTAACTACTCTTTTATTTTATTCGAAGAGGTTTCTATTGATTTGAAGAGCTTCAAATTTTCTTAGCAATGCATTAGTTTTAAACATTCCCCGAAACGCTTGAAAATATTCTACATTTATATGCTTTTCACCTTTGCTGTTGATAGAAGTTCGTCAAAAATTTCACATTGTCAGGAAAACTCAGCAATTCAAGATAGCATATTTCTTTGCTATCAACCCCAACCCTTGACATACGCTTTAAAAATTGAATTATTTTATTTTTCACTTGTCCATTACTGCTTTATAATACCTTAGCAACGGTTGCTATTAACAGACCCATAACGCCTAGGGTGTTATGGACGGCATTATGAATCATAACGCCCGCTAAATGTTTTTTTTTCTCTAGTTCAATAAATTAGTTACTCAGAAAAGTTTTATTTATAACTGTATATAAAAAAGGGACTAATTATTTTCTCTCAAATAGAAATCACAATTTTCAAATGTTCCTGAAAAACTAGTACCAAGTTTGAAGTTCTGTGAGTTGACCGATGATGAACTCCTCAATGTGCATTCGGTTTCGTTCGGAACGTTAACATTTTCTTTTTCGGAAACGGAATGAGTTATCATTGTAGCAATTTTGTTCTTCGATGAGATACTTTCTTCAATATAGCTCTCCGCTACCGTACTACTCTTCCATTTTCCATGTAATTACCAAAATTACTAATTTTAGTGTTTCAAAGGAAGCACCACCTAGAACAAGAAGCGTTGACGACGTTCGATGTATAGACAATGTCCGGTGTAACCTTTCGGGTTTTCAAAAAATTAATGTATTTCGCTATGATAGAAGGAACACTTCCTATAGTTGAAAAGGGGAACATTCTTATTTGTAATATCTAACAGAAAACAACTACTTCCCCGGCACAAGCCACGCTGGACATTGAACTACATCTAGATATTGTGAAAAGACTCTAACTGAAAAGGAAAGAAAATATCTGAAAGTGAGGATTTGCATTTTCATTCAGATAGCTGACTTTTTTAATTCCTTCTAGTTTTCCTTGAAAAAATCATTAAATAAATTACATAAGGAGAATGTTATTAAAAAAAATATCACTCACAGAAATCGTTCATTTCATTGAAGCAAGGTTCGCTTCTCTCTCATTTAATCACCAATACATTTTGGTCGACAAAAATCTATTTCGCTTTGCCAAGCTCTTCAGGAGGATTGATATAGTTAGAGTCTTTTCACAATATCTATCAGATGTAGTTCAATGCCGGGGAAGTAGTTGTTTTCTGTTAGATATTACAAATAAATCACATTTTTCATTTTTCAATTTTCATGGAGAATGTTCCCCTTTTCAACATGAATACCTCCCAAGAGGTTATCTTGAACGATGGAAAATAGCGACTAAAGTTTGTCTTTCAGTCGCAGATGATTCCACAATAGATTTTATGAATTTCCTATTCATATTTTCGAACTAAAATCAAAACTTCCTATAGTATTTTCACCTTTAGGTGACTCAATGCATTTATTATTTCTGTACTTTAAAAAAAAACTACGTTGTTACATCCTTTTGGTCGTAGTGTAATGCACTTTCTTAACTAATTTCAAGACTCAAAACACACAAAAAATAAGACCAAAATGCAAGAAAATCGATAATGAACATTTGAAAGGAGTATGTATATGGATAAGCAGATCTGTATCGGAACAAGGAAGTTCGGTAATGCAGCGACCATGATCTCTTTTCTGACTTCTTAGGTATATTCCTGCATAATTCCACCGAGGATTCCAATAATAAGAACCAGCATTTCATTTGAATACAGCCAGACTACATCTCAACATTTCATCGACTGTTCCTCCTCTAATATTACGATATCTTTCGCCTAGAGATGAAAAGTCCATGAAGAAATTCACCTGTTTTTGTCGCACATGATGGTAGGGAATAAAAGTGGTCCCAAAAAATTAGGCACCTGTCGTTTTCTATGAATGTACTCTAGAGTTTCAGGTAACACAGATGTCTCGCCAGTACCATACAATGGAGTATATCGATCTTATGCGTATGGATATTTCCTGAGACCGCATTTGGTGTAGACGCTGATTGGAAATAAATAATGATCTCAGGTGCCTCACGGCTCACCGTGTTGAAAAACCATCCTAGTAGGCCAAATCCGCCGGTCTCCGAATCCAGCGACTTGACCTGGGCAAGTTTGGATATGCCAGGGACTCCATATTCTTGAGGAAAGGCCGATGCATTGGCCTTTCTTTATAAAACTAATGAGAGTACCTCTCGGTAGCTTTTATGTGATCTTCGTACCGAACGAGTTCCTACTCGTGTAATAAGGTTTGGCTCACCCTTCATTGTCGAACTCGTCAGCCGCATGGTGCTGCCACTAAATGAAACGATAGGAACAAGATGCTTCTGACTACTATATACCTGGAAATTCCCTTCTTCCCGAATACCGATAGCATGCGTGAACTCTTCCACCTCGAGGTCCGATATAGACCAGGTGACAATAACACTAGCACACCTTTTTTGCCCTTTGTTTTCCAAGATATTGAAATGAAACTTGACGCATTCAATATATACGCCAATAAAATTCTGGTTCAACTGGAAGAGACACCAATTCTTGGTTTTCAAATGAAACACCCTGAACATAATTGCATTTTCAAAATTCTGATTGGATTTGTTTGTGTGTCTGCTTTGATTTACTTATAATCATCAAATAACACAAAATAGTTATTTATGAGGAAAGTTCGTGAAGTAGAACTTTTATGTATTACCGTGAAGTACAGAAAAGCTTTTTCCTGCTACCTCAATGGAAAATATGGTTTTCTTTCGTGATTCTAGGGAGAAAAGGACTACTTCCCCCCCCCCTATCAGCCAAACATACTAAATGTATCTTTTTGATTTAACTTTTTTTCCAAATTTTGATTACTAATTTTCTAATAACTTGTGGAATACTATTCTCAGTTTCATAGTCCATTTTTCTTCGAAAATTTCACACCTCTACTTTTTAACCAATAAATGCCTTAATTTTGACTAGTTACCATGGCAACTGAAAAAATTTCCGGAAATTTTTTCGTGGCGCCACGATATTTAAGTGAAAATTTTTTGACAGTTGAAAAGGTAAACATATGATCTACAACCATTAAACATTGTAGATATACCTGTGAATAATGCAAAATTTCTATAAGAATTAACATTATTATTTATTATTTGCTATAAAGTTTCATTAAACAGAAAACACAAATTTGTTTAATTATTTTATGCATTAACAATTTATATTTCAAAAAACGTAGGATCTACAAACAGTAAGATTTAAATGTTGCTTGAATTCTAACCCATCCTCTCTTCTTAATGGTGAATAAGAAGGTGACGAATTAATTAGATGTCTGCGTTTTAAGACATATATGTAATATTTTGAAACAATTTTGTTCAAATCTCTTTCACGCAAAAGGCCATATTTACTTGACATCTGCAGCAGACTTTCTTGGATTTTCGTAGAGAAACCGTTCGACTCTAACGCTTCCTGGTCGCAATCTTCCGTTAAATTCGTTAAATATATTAATTTTGGATGACATATTTGCACTTGACTCAACTCTTTGCAGTATTTACATAAATTGTACTTTTCAAAGCATTTCATTTTTCTCAAATTGTTTAACGCAAATGCTTACAAGAAATGTTTTACATAATAATATCTTTGTTTGCTGGTTTACTATACAGTAACTCAATGTAATTTACCAATATAAACCTCATCTGTCGAAAGCATGGCCGCCTATATCACGGCCACCTACTGCAACACACCATGTTAATATTATATTTTTTACATTAGAAGTGTTATGGACTACTTTAACAAAAAATACATTTCTACCACCTTTAGTGACCTAATATTATGAAACGGCGATAGACTGATCTAATACCCATCTGAGTTTTAGCATTTGGTGTAACTCAAGTTGGTAATATTTTTTATTTTACTTTCAAAATATTTGTGCCCTCAAGAAAATTTCCGGAAATAATTTAAGCTCTTGTGATATTATAAGTGAAAATTTTCCGGCGGGACATTTTCAGGCTGAAAATTACCCGAAAGGTATCGAAAATTACCCGCTAGGTCCGTGTATCTATAGTAACTAGTAACGATTGTTAAAATGTACATTTGTCATCTTGACAGGCAAAAATAATGAATTTTAAACGTCATTGAAATGTCACGTTTCCGAATTGATTTTCTAAGTTTAATTCCAGAAAAAGTGACCAAAAGTAAACCTGAAAACACAACACTGAATCATCAATATATATGGAAAGAGTATATAGCACATACTTTTTTCTTTTAACTCCGGAAATATTCTACCGACTTACACTCGTGCATCTTTCCACATAATATGAAAATAAACTCATGCAGTTTTTAGACAACATGCTTTCATGGAAAATTATCGATGATTTTCATGCACTTGTGTAATTACTTCCGAAATAGTAGTTTACCTAACAAGTGCGGAAAGTGATACTTTTCCGCACGCGATTGCAGATGGCCGAACGATGCGTTAGCGGAGTTCAGCCAGAAATCACGTGCGGAAAAGACATTTTACGTTCGTGTTAGGTACACTATTTTTTCTACTAGCGGAAAAAACACCCAAAAGTTAACATAAAGAACATTTATTATTAAATATATATTAAACTATACAACCATACTTGGTAAGCTTTCTATTTTAACCTTCTGCGACGCAATATTTAAATGTCAGTATAATCCGCAAAAACTAAATAAATCTACTTTTCCGCACTAAAATGTTTTTTCCGCACTAAATAGAGTGCAGAAAACACTTTTCCGCACTAGTGCGGAAAAGTGACTCTTTCAAAACTAAAATGAATGCGGAAAAGTGGACTTTTCCGCACTCTAGTAGAAAAATTATTTTTCGCTTTTTAGTCTATGATGGAATTAAAGCGTGTTCTTCAGTTTTCCAAAGAGTAATATTATTCAACATTCATTTGGCACTAGCGCAAAATATGTAATTTTCTGTGCCGGTTTACAGTGCGAAATGATACGCATTTCAAGTAGGTCCTTGGAAAACACATGAACAGACTGTACAGTGATATCAATCACCTAACAATATTCAATGAAGTTGAAAATTAATATCAAGAATGAGCATGTAATCTTCTTTTATGAATACATCTCGTTACATTCCCTATAATTTGTTATAAACTTCTGTTGGAGGTTTGACATTCTTAGTTGGTCTCCCATAGCAACCGGGAGTCAAAATATATCTGCCCAAGTGAGTAAAATGAAATCAGATCAATACTTATTTGAAGTTATACGTAGGAGAGATTGAAAGTCGCACAGTTCCAGGACATTTTCTTCATAGCAAAAACGAACTAGAAACACAGATGTAGGGAATGATTAATTATTATTCGACTTATTAAAAATCACTATGCATTTTGTGTTTGAATATTTTTGGTGATTCAGGATTCGCTAGAAAATTAAAAATATTGCAAATATTATAAAAGTGGAGATAAACCACAAGTTCAATTTGGGAGCAAAAGTTTTTAGTCCAAGGGAAGTAAAGCGTGGTCTCTAGTTTTTTAAACTATTATTTTTTTTTACTAAAAAGTCGAAATCTCCGACCCCGAAAACCATACCAATTTTGAATCGAATCTGACCATAATCACAAATCTCGTCCGCCATCTTGGGCCGCCATCTTGAATTCATAAATTTTTACAAAAAATTCATAATATCTGACCCCGAAAACCCTCACACACTAATTTTGAATCGAATCAGACCATAATGACATCTTGGAGCCGCCATCTTTAATTTATGAATTCTGACAGCAAATTCGAAATATACAACTTAAAAAAGCCTCACAAACCAATTTTGAATCAAATCTGACCATAATCACAAATCTCGTCCGCCATCTTGGAGCCACCATTTTGAATTCATGATTTTTATAAAAAAAATCATAATCTCCGACTCTGAACCATATACCAATTTTGAATGGAATCAGACAATCGAATATTTTCGAATAGTTGGCGGGAAGTTTCTATAGCAGTTAATTCCATCGTATTATTATGTGGGCTCGTAGCAGAGATTGATGAGTGAAGGAACAGTCAGGATTTGGATAATGGGGTGAGGGTTCAAATCCCAAATAAACCATTTTTTTTCTCTTATGAAATCGATTAGTGTTCGATTTTTTATTATAATTTTCAATATTTTTATCTTCAATTCCTTTTCAAGGTTGTTTGTATTTTTGGAATTATGACGGCAGGAGAGTTTATGATAAAAAGTGTTATTAAAAATATTACAGATTTGTTTATGATTCAGATGGTCGTAGAAAAAGTATAGTGTACAATTTGCATGAAATGACTCATTTTCCACTCGTAGGTATATAAACTATTTTCACATTGGCATAAGAAACTGAAAAATGGCACATTTTAGTGATCAGTTGACAACAACGTATCATTTTCTGAATAGGCCAATCTGAAAAAATAAGTTCAAAATAACTATAAAATACTTTTCTTTATCAAAAACCTCTTAAAGATCTTGATATCTCTAAACAATACAAATAAAACCTTCAGCAATTTTTTTTTCCATTTTTTTTTCGTTTTCAGAATGCAAGTTTCAATTCCCCAAAAATATTTATACTAATAATGCTAATAGAATGAACGAGATTTAAAAAAACATAGAAAACTTGGTTTCAGAATGTGTGGCAGTGACTTCATATTAATAAATTCATTCGGAATGTAGGCTTTTATGGCTGGCGTCAATGTTTTTGTTAGTTTCTGGTTTTGAATTATAGAATAATTCTTCAAATAACATTTTGAAAAAAAAAAAATGATAGTTCTTGTTGAAAAGGGGAACATTCTCCATAAAAATTGAAAAATGAAAAATGTGATTTATTTGTAATATCTATCAGAAAACAACTACTTCCCCGGCTAAAGCCACGCTGCACATTGAACTACATCTGATAGATATTGTGAAAAGACTCCTAACCTTGCTTCAATGAAATTAACGATTTCTGTAAGTGATATTTTTAATAGCATTCTCCCTATCTAATTTATTCAATGAATTTTCAATGAAAACCAGAAAAAAATATAAAAAATCAACTATCTGAATGAAAATGCGAATTTTCACTTTCAGGTTTTTTCTTTCAGTTGAGAGTCTTTTCACAATATCTATCAGATGTAGTTCAATGTCCAGCGTGGCTTTGGCCGGGGAAGTAGTTGTTTTGTTAGATATTACAAATAAATCATAATTTTCATGGAGAATGTTCTCCTTTTCAACATGAATACCTCCCAAGACGTTATCTTGAACGAACGATGGAAAATAGCGACTTAAGTTTGTCTTTCAGCCGCAGATAATTCCACAACAGATTTTATGAATATCCTATTCGTTTATTTGGGTATAACTATTGAGAGTCAATTAAAATTCAAGGAACCTGCTAATCAGGTTATCAAAACAGTAGCTTACAAAATCAACTATTTAAGATGTTCCCCATATCTCAGCCAGTGGTCTAAATTGTTAGTATACAACTCAATAACCCTTCCACATTTAAATTATTGTTCTACCATTATGTTCTTCCTCAATCAAAATGAAATAAACAGACTACAAAATATGCAGAATCGTGCTATGCGAATAATTTTGCAATGTTCGAGAATAACACCGATAGCAAGTATGTTGCAAACCCTTCAATGGCTACCAATGAAGAAACTCTTCGAGTACCAAACACTTATTTTTCTTTTAAAATCAAAATTGAATATTCACCTGTATATCTACAGAATAAATTAACTTATGTGACTGAAATATATGAGTATAATACAAGAAACGAAATAGTTATTTATGCAACAAGTGCAAAATAAACTCTTTTTGCACGAGTTTCATACAATATTTTTTCTACGTTCATTTAAAAACCAGAAAATGTTTCATTTAGGTGGCACTAAACTGTAAGGAAGACATTGTTTGTTTAAATCTATCTGCTAAAAGTTATTCAAAAGTTATTCAAAAACATTTTGTGTAATTCAGATAATATTCGAAGGAAATTATTTTATTTTTAACAAATTGCATTTTCTAGTAATTTCATAGTCCATTATATAATGAATATGATGAAACATGCAACTGTTTAAAACGTAATACAATCTCACAGAAAATGGGCTAAATTTGGCGTCGATTTGAAAGTTTATGTCTGTCATGATGACAGAACGCTATAGTAGAATGACAGATGAGTGCAATAAAGTCTTTATGCAATAAAGTGACAGTTTTTCCACCAAATATAGTTCAATAAAGTTTTGTTTTTTGCATGAACGTAGAAAAATTAACTTTATGTGACTGAAATATATACAAGAAACAAAAACAATATAAAAGTTGAAAAATATAAAAAAAATAGTACACATAATTCTTTATTTTATAAGGGAGTAGATTATTTTAATGACCTCCCACAAGAAATTAAAGAGAGTGGTTGGATACTTTCAAAAGACGATTGAAGGATTACTTAATGAAAACTTAATGTATGTTTATGTATGAATTTTTTATGTAACTATTTATTTGTACTTATGTATTTTTAACTAGACTGTTTGAATTTTTTCATGTTAATTTTATTTTATTTATAATGTGGCAGTGTATTTACTTTTGTAAATTAATTAGTTTTCAACTAAATAAAGATATATATATATATATATATATATATATATATATATATATATTGTATATTCATAATTTCAAACAAAAATCAAAATGCTAGTTCACTTCTGATCCGTGTTCATGTTTTCTACAATTGCTCGTATACCGAGGGATATAATCAAAGAGACGCAAATACTTTTGTGTGAAACTTTTTTTGTTCATTTTTGCCTAAAAATTTGTCGATCACCGCATGACCTACCTACCCAACATATTTGTTTGACGAATTATAAGGGTTTTGAATAAATATTTTCGGAAGAAATCCAGTATATCCAGAAATATCCAGAAATCCAGTATAGTCGAAACTAAGTAAAACAGTAAGAAGTTAAACTGTTGTGATCAATACAAGGCACACTCTAAACCTAGTTTATAGTTTTTTATAAAACAAAACTCTTACCTATTTTGTTTTAATAAATATCTAATTAAACAGCAGGCGCAGGATGAAAAAAGTTAGGTACCTATATAGGTGCCTAATAAAAAGAGCGGAAGAATAAGGAGATAAGTAATTAAATTTTTCATACAATAATTAACTAATAGGTAGGTATACTGAATATGACAGACATCCTATGCCATTGAAAAAATTGATAAATATGATTCAGTACGGCACTGGGGCCAAGAGGAGTAAATTAAAAAATTTAAAAAATTCTAATTGCAAATGTAAATATGTATTATGCCAACATTTTTCTGCAAGTTTTTTCTAAAACGACGAAAAAAAATTGCGTGTGTAAGTGAATATGAGAGTTGGAGCAAGGAATAGTATTATTAATAATGGCCGCTCAAGAAAATTTTATCTGGTAGTCCGACTGAAGCAAAATACCGTTCCGTATAATAGACCAAACCATTTTCGTGAAAAGGGGAGTAAGCAACCTTTCCAAAGTCTTACAACGAGCTGAAACGATCACGTGTGCTCATACTCTGCTCGTGTCGCTCCCGTCGTAGCTGGCATAAGTGAGTCTCTGTCTGAATAGCATAACAACGTAGTGAAAAATAAATTCGAAAACGTAACTCTCTCAATTATTTGCAAAGAATTATTCACAGGAAAAATTCTGAATATTCAATATGACATTTCAATAGATGAAATTCAGCATAGTTATTCAGTAATCATTAGAAATGTAGGAGCGCTTTTTTGAATAAAAATTGAAATCAAGATATCCGCGGGTTTTGTCTTCGCGCCCTTGTAATACGCTTGCGCAAAACGAAGTAACCCGAACAAATCCAACTATCGTGAGAAAGCGATGCGATGACATGATGCTGTTGCTTAAATTGCTCATTTATTACTCATTTTCTCCATTACTGGGAAAATAATATATTTTGTGTAAATCTTTCTACTGCATATGAAGACAAAGAGTTGGAGAATATGTTGAAAAGGTATTGTTTTGAAGTGGATGACACTTACCTTTCTTTAACCTTTCTTGTTCTTGGGAAGCCTCTTCAGCTGTTAAATCCCCAGGTTTCAAAACTACAATCGTGGGCTGTTCTTCTGCGGAATCTTGTAAATCTTCGTCCGCGATTTCGCCGTTATCTTCACGCTAAGTATGAAAAAATATGATAAGAATGAAAATAAAAATGCAACATAACATAACCTACTTTAGTATCTACCGTTGGACCTTCTTTGAAACCTGCTTCTTGTTTCAGTTTCTTTAAAAAACTTGGCTCGTCTGGTTTTATAAAAGCCACGTGTCTTTTTGACATTGCTTCATTGGAAAAAGCAGAAAAAAGTATTCGAAATCCTCGGGGAAATCACTAAACACGAATCGCACAGTTCACAATGGGGCCGGGACAGCGAACTAGCTACGAGTAGTTGGTACACGAATTTGAAACGCTTTTACGCTTTTACTCCACGGCATACGCTGATGCCGGTTTTGCCCTTCTCTGCCTCGGTTTCTCGGTTATTTTCTACTCGTATCCCTCGTTGATTTTCCCACTATGTCAGCTCTAGAAAATAAACTGTTTTCGACATACTTAGAAACTTTCGCGTATTCTCCCCACTTTTATCAAAGCTTGATTATTTTATCTGAATACGTTTTTCAATTCATTTAACATTTTCTACGATGTTGAAAACCCCTTCAGACTTTTCCGTATACGGTAATATATCGATTGCGAATAGTTCGATATACAGGGCAAATCAAAAACTCGAGGAAAATTATATTTTATTCATAGAATTTCCAGCTTACTTACTGCTAACTGCAGTATTTACAGTGAATAGATAGTAAATGTTACGAAAGCGTCCGAGGGTCACATAGTTTTTTTTTTATTTTTCCGACTTCAAACACAGAATTTCGGACTTTGTGGAAAAATAAAATTTCGACCTCAAAGTCGGAAATTCCGTGTTTGAAGTCGGAAAACTTAAAAAAACTATGTGGCATTTGGACGCTTTCGTAAAATGTAGGTTATATCGGTAGATTTAAATGGACCGGTGTATTTTCCCCACCAAAAACCCTTTCCTTCCTCTGGTATACGATAATCCTGCAAGTAATTTTCTCACAAAATATATTTAGGAAATTACCTTTTCACTGAAATATTTTGTTTCGTACACCCAAGTATAATATATGTGTTCAATTTCCACGCACTCAAATCTCTACGTAAGTAACGCTATTTCGTTCTGGTTAGATCAGACTAAATAATCATTCCTCGCAAAATGTATATGTAAGTAATCAATTTCCACGCACTGCGAGAGGTTAGTTCGTTTTAGTTAGATCAGACTAATTACGCCTCGCAAAATGTATGTATTAAATTTCCACGCACTGAAACGTAAAAATCTAAATTGGTGAGGAAAATACCTGTAAGATTTGAAACGACCGTTATTTATTCTCGTTTCGTACACTGGCGTGTCGTACACACTAGCAAAATACCTGAAATATTCTGGTTTCGTACACCTAAATAATTAATGAGTTTTCGGCTTCCGTTTCGTACACACCGACCACTGCGATGGCCCAAAGGGTTAAGGTTCCAGATAGTGCGAAGAGTATTTCTTTGGTCTGATTCAACCAGAACGAACTAACCTTACGTAGACATTTCAGTGCGAGGATATTGAACATATAAATTTTGCAAAAAAATATTTTTTAGTCTGATGTAACCAGAGCGAACTAACCTTGCGTAGACATTTGGGTGCGACGAAATTGAGAACATACATTTGGCGAAAAGCAATTATTTACTTAGTCTGATCTGACCAAAACGAACTAATCTTACGCAGACATTTCAGTGCCTGGATATTGAACACACAAATGTAATGAGTGTAAGAAACTAGCGGTCGGTGTGGAAATTATCTCCGCCCATTTAAATAATAGGTAGGTACATACAGTGCGCGCGTAAAGTATGGAAACAATTAATTTTTTCTGAATATGAAAATATTTCGAAAAAATCCTCGGATATGTCGATTTTCTTTTCCTTTGAGCTTAGTGTTCGTCATAGCTAATACAGTGATACAAGATTTGATGGGATTAGGTAAAACGGCTGCGGAGATATTAGCAAAAAACTTCCTCGTATGTCTAATGAATATGACTGAGACTCCACACGATTCAGAAGGTTAAAAGTCTCTGTCGCACTCATTGGACACAACCGCAACCGCCCTTCACTCCTATGTTCTTAAAGTTATTGATGCATTGATGCTGGTGAGTGTCCTGTTGGGGTATTTTGTGACCTCAGCAGGGCATTCGATTGTATTAGTCACGATATTTTATTGGGCAAACTGTGGTGTCACTCATGAATGGATAAAAAGTTTTTTGAGTAAACGTAGTAACCATGTCACTATTAGTAACCATCAATCATCGTGTAGTGAATATTCTAAAATAGGTGTTCCTCAGGGTCCAGTCCTGGGACCTACCTTATTTTTACTCTGTATCAACGATATTGTGAAGATTTGTAACGGCTCAATTATTGTTTACGCTGATGATACATCAGTCATTGTATCAGATAAGGATCAATCATGTCAGAAATCGTCAGAAATGTAATAAAATTTCCTATGATATGAAGCAGTGGTTCAGAGCAAACTCACTTTATCTAAATACAGATAAAACAAAATGTATTCGCTTTCGAAATAGACAAAAAGAAGTTAGTGACATTGATTTCGGTGACTTACAATCAGTAGTCAGTAGATGAGACCGCTCGATTTCTTGGTTTATATATAGATGAACATATTTCCTTGGGAGAACACTATAAATTGAATTCTGTTTCCTACCAATTCTTTAATTTGAGAATAGTTCTGTCTAGTGATCAATTGTTGATGCTCTATTATGCTCAAGTAGACTCCAGACTTCGATATGATATTTACATTCATCTTTAGAGAAAATAATTAGTTTCTCCAGCAGTACATCCATTCGCACACAACTGATCCATGTTAATGATATTATATCAACTGAAACTAACCAGAGAAGTAAATGAATACAAAAGGTCCATTTTGATTTTTCTGTAATACAAAAGGATTTTTGTTTACAAAAAATGTGACACTAATATTGTTTAATGTGTTGTGGTAAACAAAAGTAGAAGCTTAAGCTTTCAGCATTTCACAGAGACATCTATTAATTCTGCCCAACTAGAGAAAGGCAGTAACTGCAAAAAATTGAAAATATTGTTTGATTGTTTTTGTATTATTTGCATTGTGTTACATCTATTTCCGATAGAAAAAAATAGCATTTTGCCTTTTTCCATCGGAAATGGTTGTATCACCATACACAGAGAATATGAATAAACTTAAACATTATTTTCAGTTTTTTTTTTTGTTGTAGTCTAAGAGACGGAATAGAGGTCGACCTTCATCTGTTAACCGGATGAAACATACTTTTTATGGAGTTTCGTAAATAGACGCATACACATATAATGGTCCGCCTATTAAAATGTGGTCCAGACTATACCGGGGGAGTCTGAGAAATGGGGCACCCCCATTTTTGACAGAAATAATCCGATTCAAAGCACGAAATTTAAGGGGGCTATTTTTTTAGATAAAAATCAATTCTGTAGCACATCCCGTTTCACCAGATATGGTCTGAGTATTAGTTTTTCAAATGTACATTTTCACATATTTTGAAATCTAGAGCAAATTCTGAACATCATAAGCAACATTTTTTGATGATTTTTTTTTGTTTTTTTTTATTTCACATTTTTTTTTAGTGATGATGATTTTTTACATATAGAACGTTCCGCTTTCTTTTTTCGGTTATTTCGGTTTTTTAAATGACATCTCTATGGGACACCCTGTGCAACGTGCAACAGATTGTTCCGAAGGAAAGGAGTCAAATTATACCAAAATTTTGAATATTTGACATAGTATAGTAACCACAAACAAATGTAAGCCACAAGTTAAGAATGAATCGTAGCACTTCGAAACTCGGCACATGACTTCGTGACATCATGTATTGTTAGAAAAAAATTTGTTTGCCAAAAAATCAGGGGTGGAACCCAAAAAAAAAAATTATTTAAAAAAATATAATTATTTAAAATTTATTTAAAAAAATATATTTTTTTTTGCTGTTGTTTTGGAAAGTATAAAATTTATCAAGGAACAATTTCAACAAGGCGAAAGATAATTCAATTCTCTACAAGAAATATACTAGTAATTTCTCACAAAATGTGCTCGTTTTCTCAGAAAACCTGATTGAATTCCGATATCAAATTTCAGACTCTCGTTATCCCGCCACTGCCATTTCCATCAGGGCCGAAATTTAGATTTGTCATAACTTCGCTAAAAATCATAGTAGGAGAAAAAGAAAAAGTGTATGTCGTTCCTGAAGACTTCTACTTCCTCATGCTAATATAACACGTGAGTATCTGAGTACCCAAACTGTGTTTTATCCCACTTCACACAACCCTTCTACGATATTTTACGGAGGATCTGAAAGTCATGGATATTTTAGTTGATATGAAATAATTATACTGAAGCAGGAATCAGTACCCTCTTTGGACCATATGCAACGATTTTAGACTAGTGAGACAAGTCTCATTTATAGATGCCAAAGAAAAAACTGGGTTTTACTCCTGCCTCAGTTTTCAACTCATCCATAGTCCCGACAATTTCTTTAGTAAATGTTGAAAATAATCGCTCATACACATCCTATATAAAAAATGAAGTATGTGATTTCAAGCTTGAGGTTTGCACTTCACAATAGTGTTATTAAATATATATGCAGGATATGAATAAGCGATTATTTTCAACATTTAGTGAAGAAAATGGCGATTTTATGGGTAAGCTGAAAATGAGGCAGGAGTAAAACAAAGCTTTTTTTGCATGTATAAGTGGGACCTGTCACATTAAATTTAATTTACTGAATTATTCATTATTTTCGGATCATCCGCAAACATCTCCGTGGAATGCGACAAAAGACATTTTAGGTACTCAAATACTCGCATATTATATTTGCATGAGAATGTATAGGAGTTTTCAGAAACGATATGAACTTTTCATTTTCCTTTTCCGATCATTTTTAGCAGAGTTATGACCAATCAAGTATTCGGCTCCTCCAGAACTTTCTACGCGTGAACCTGAAATATGATGTCGGCGTTCAATCACGTTTTCTGAGAAAACGAGCGCATTTCATAAAAAATACTAGATATCATTTTTGTGGAGAATTGAATTATCTTTCACCTTGTTGAGTTGTTTTTTCGATAAATCATATACTTTCCAAGATTACAGCAAAGAACTATTTATTTATTTTTAAACGAAAAATAAAATATGTTCCACCCCTGGAATGTCCCTACTTTCATGAAAGTAGTTTGTCTTCAAAAAGACGAATTAATAGTATTCCCATGATAGACCCATTATGGTTGATAGGAACACAGAAATTACACTACCCATATTTCACAGATTCTGAAAGTGTTTTTTTCTACGATAGTGTGTAAACTAAACATTTTTGCGCACAAGTGCGTAGAAAACTCACCTGTGCGTAAAATCATCAACAGTGCGTAAAGTTAATTTTTACACACTGATCATACATTTATGCATTTTCGAAACATACAGAATTTTGCGTCATCATGAAAAAAAAAGTGTTTTTTTAGTGTTTTGCTTATAAAATAAAAACTAATACATCAATCTGGTTGCTCCAATGAGATGAATTGTAGAGAATTGGAATACGAACAAAATGAAATTTAGTGCATCGAAGAAAAACCGAAAAATTTAGGATTTTTTAAAAAATTCGCAATTCCACTAATTTTTCAATTTGAAGGGTTGGCACTTTTCATGAATGTAGTGAATTACAAGTACGTCATTTATGAGTAAAACAGGTGCGTTCAGACCATATGTAGATTTTTTTTTGCACTATTTTGCAGCTTGCCTGGATGCTTTAGTGATGCTACTGTTTCAATTTCGAAATAGATTTTGAAAACAAAAGTAAAGTACTACAAAACGTATATTCTCATTTCTCGCGAAATGGGTGAAAAATGATTTTATTTCGAAAATATGAATATGAAATTCATAAAATCTTTTGTGGAATCATCTGCGACTGAAAGACAAACTTTAGTCGCTATTTTCCATCGTTCAAGTTAACATGACTGAAAACGGCTGAGTCCGCCTTAGCGATCGTGTAGAAGGAGAAACCGTGAGATGAGGGGAGGCGTATTGTAAAGGGATTATCACCTCCCCTCGCCTCATGGTTTCTCCTTCTAAGCGACCGCTAAGGTGGGCTCGGCATTTTTTTCCCATTTCGCGGCATTGTAGCGAGAAATGAGAATATATGTTTTGTAGTACTTCACTTTTACTGTCAAGATCTATTCGAGAAATTCAAATCGGACCATCACTAGAGCATCCAGGCATGCGGCAAAAAAATTCAAATTACAATCGGGCCAAAACTATAATGGTCCGACCGTACCGGTTTTACTCATAAATGAAGTACTTGTAATTCACTACTTTCATGAAAAGTGCCAACCCTACAAATTGAAAAATAGCGGAGTTGTGAATTTTTAAAAAATCGCTAAATTTTTCAGTTTTTCCAGTTTTTCTCAGTTACTAATGATCCGATCGGGTCTTACTAAATTTCATTCTGGTCATATTTCAATTCTCTACAATCATTTCATCATCTCATTGGAGCAACCAGATTGATCTATTAGTTTTCATTTCATAAGCAAAACACTCGTACTACAAAATTTCATATACCTACTAGTGGGAAATGTACGCCATTTCATGCTCAGTGTACAATATACTATTGATAGCTATTATGTGACACGGATAATGTGTTATGCAACTCGGCTTGTTCCTACATCAACAGTGGGTTGTCTGCTAACACTGTCCCGTCTTGCTACTGCGAGATCTTAAATAACTGCAGCTAGAGTTCTTCGGTATGTTTCTGGAGTTTTTATTTTCGTTGGTCCTTATTCGGCTCCTCGAGTCTAGATGGCGTCCTATCCGTTCTCTATTCGCCCTGGGGTGGGATTTTATTCAAAATTGTTTTTAAAATTGTTTTTCCGTTAACCAGCTGTCGTTCCCTTACGAACGGCAGCCCTCAAAAGTAGAAACTTGTGCGAGCCAAGGATCAACGAGGTCTTACCTTTTAACGTGCGATTCCTAGCACTTTCTCGGGCCATCAGATAAAAATCTGTAGTCGCTAGGATTTGAACCTAGCCGACCAGCAGTCAAATGATTTTGAACGCGACATTCTCAACCACACTGAGCTACCTGGGTTGGTATTCTGTATACCATAGAATTCTATTGTCGATAGAAAAAGAGAAATGACATCATGGTTGAATAAATGGGAGAGAAAGAGACAAAACTGTCGACAATAGAATTCTATGGTACACAGAATCCCACCCCTGGCCCTAGTGTACTATAGAAATTAATTTATCCATAGAAAAAGTGAGATGACATTATAGTTGAATTGATGGAAAATAAAGAGACAAAACTGTAGTCAATAGAATTCTATATGGTACACAGAATCCTACCCCTGGAATGCCTCAAGAAGAATAAACTGGAATGGCTATGACACATCATGCATTCCATACGAGTTGGCACATTGGTCACGTATTGGGCAGGTCCGGCTCCAGTACGTTACAAAATGCTATATGACGTAATTTGTTGTTAGAAAATGCGTGAATTAGGTTTTCGCTCGCAATTGACAGACAAACCTAACCTGAGCAACCTAACCTAGCTTGGGTTGGGAGTCGGTCAAAAATGCGTGAATTAGTTTGCATGCAAACCGAGTTAAAAATTCGTAAATTACTTGCCAACCATACCTGACCTGACTACTCTTACCAATTAACAATACAAAATTTTTACAAAATAACGAATATTTTTCCAAAATTAAGAAAAAACAGACGTGGAGCAGCCATTTTGTCGATTCACTCCGCTTCTAGCTAGCGTAAACAAGTGCGCATGCGGAACTGTAGGATCAACAGTAGGATGGTACGGCTAGATGCTTTCGTTCATGTTCACTTCAAAACAGGTATTTGTGTAGGTATACGCAGGGCATCTCTGTCGTTTATTACTCTGAGCTACGCACAGACCTCATATGAAATGACAAATGACAAACGACAAGGTGACAAGGACAAGAACGAACGGCAACACTGTTGAATTGTATTTTGTGGTTATATTTACAAATCGCTTGAAAGCAAAAGCCTCTTTTTCACAAATCTGTAATTTTCAGATTTGTTTCATTGTTTCCATAGTATTCAATATTAGTAGAATTATGGCTGGTGGTTTCACAGAGACTGCGTTCATAAAGAAACTGACGGAACTCAATAATTCTTCTCAAAGTATACAAACCTTGAGTTTGTGGCTAATTCATCATAGAAAACATTACAGTACAGTTGCCAAAATATGGCTCAGAGAACTAATCAAAGGTAAAAGTATATCCATATGTATCTGTAAAATATTACCTTTCCTCTCATTTTCAGCCAAAGATACTAAAAAACTGACTTTTATGTATCTTGCTAATGACGTTATTCAAAATAGTAAAAAGAAGGGACCTGAATATGGTCAGGAATTTGGATTGCATTTGAAAAAGGCATTTGAACATATGTCGAAAGGTGATGAAAAGACAAAGAATAGTTTGGATAGGCTACTTACCATTTGGAATGAAAGAGGAATATATGATAGTATATTGATAAGCGAATTCAAGCGAGCACTGGGTAAATGTAACAAAATTTTAGATTTGTTACATACAATAATCAAATTTCTTTTCAGTATTAGGCTATGAGCCTCCTCCTAAGAGATCGAAGCCTAACGATCACAAGAAAAGTCCAATGAGAGAGAGGAAAAAGTCTGAGACTGAAAAAGTTATAGAGGTAGAATTATTACTGATCAATGGAACATTATTACAAAACATTTTTTCAGCATTCTGATGGATCAATCGAAACTCATGTTCACTTGAGCCCCCATACTCCTGCCGGGGATCCTCCGGAACCAGAAGAGCTCATTAAAGCTATTCAAGATTTGGAGTTGAATATTGCTTCTTCAGATGAAATTGTTCGAGAGAGAATAGCTAAATTACCAAGAGAAGTTTCAGAAGTGTCACTTATTTCAAAAATTGAAGGTATGTTCATGAGTCTGGTAAAGTATTATAAAACGCCCCACACACTATGCAATCTGTCGTACAACAAGTTGTACAACCCAAGTAGTTTCGACAGTCGATACGATAATTGTCCCTTATTTATTACTTTTCCGTTATCATCCAACAGAATGACCACTCTCTTTTGAAATAGTCTTTACCATGACACAAACTGTATACGAATGGAATTGGTTCCCCAACTGCCAGTTACAACAACTTGATTGATTTTCAAATCGTTCGTGTCTGTGGGCATTTTACTAACCAACTGGTTGCACAGATTGTTCGTCCAATTTGCAGTACAACTCGTCGTACGACAGATTGCATAGTGTGTGGGGCGTTTAAGGATTAACAAGTTTTTCTTATATAAATGAGATATAAACATTTCTTTTTTTTACCACTTTATATTATTTGTAACACTTACGTCACTGCATTTTTGTCCTATATGGACATTTTCAAACTATTAAAATACCATACCATACCATAAAGTACCAAATGGGGTCCTTTTGGGACTCCACAAAAATAATATTTGTTTAGTATCCCAGTTAAAATACTTTCAAAATATACGACCACTCTAATTTATTTCTATTTATTTGGTTTCTATATTATCCTCCGTTTCAGAAAGGTCTCCACAAAATTCTGATCGTCATCTTTCGTAAAGGTTTTTACATTGGAATCTTCTAAATCAAGATTTTCAACAAGTTCAATAAATCAATCAAAGTACTTTATTTTTATTATCAGAAGGTATAAAAAATCCCATAGACAAAGCGATAATAATAATGGAATTGAGCGCATATAAATATGAAATATATAAACATAAAATATAGTTGAATTACAAAATTTTTGTTATAGACATATTTACACACACATACAGACATATACATATATAAGAGTCAAAAATATAATAAATATAGAATATAAGACAATTTCATCACATTGTCTGGTCATAAAAAATTAGTATATTGAAATGAACAAATATAAATGTAAAAAATATAAAATAATAACAGGTTTGTATATAAATATCCATACAGTTACTACTCACAGTATTTGACTAATTCGGTACTGGCACTTAATGAATCTAGGTAAAATTCTTTCAATATATAATAGGCCTTCTGAACCACAAGCTTATTCACTTCTTTTTTGAATTTTTTGAGATCCCTTATCTCTCTTATTCTTAATGGCAGGTGGTTATATATTTTTCTGCTTTCGTAGATGAGCGACTTCTGAGTAAGAGCTGATGAAGGTTTCAAAAGAGAAATCTGATTGGGGCGACGGATACTATATGAGGGGGAGAAATCTAATATGTTTTTGTATTTTTTATACAGAAGGCATACCTTTTCCATTACGAAAATACAAACCAAAGTTAAAATTTTTTTATTCAAAAATAGTAAAGGACAAGTGTCCCAGTTACTTTGCCTCTTCTTCTTCCCTTTACCACAAAAGTTGTGTCTGATCCCAACGACTTTTGAAATCTATTTATGTTAAAAACTAAAAAGAAATCAAAAAAAAATATAATATAATCTTAACAAATATATCGACCATAAACATCAATGAGGGGTCCTTGCGAGACCCCACTTATACCTTAATCGACTGTAACTTGGTCTGAACGCAACCAAACTTTGTGAGGTACTGATATAGGCCACGTTTATACCGTCTCTTGGTAAGCTGACTAATGACTTTATTTCAACCAAATAGTCTTGGTCATCTTAGTGTATACAATACACTTGGTCAGGTAACCAGCTTGGTTTGGTACCGAAAATTGTTGCGTACCAGACCAAAATAGTCAGATGACCAAAATGGTGTAAACACCTACTGCCTTGACTTTCCAGAAAGATGCAAAATTTGGTTTGAATCCTTGGTAAGCCCTAAGTCTAGGTTCTAATGTACTAAGAGGTTAATATCCATTTTTCTAGCAACACAACCTCTAATAATAATGTTTCTAATTTTCACTTTAGTATCTAATTTGGATTGCCATTAACGGTTTTATGCCATGAAATATGGGTTAGTAGAGTTGCGAACCTTTCTATAAGTTACTCAGTTAGAGTTGTGCTGTCTAAATGATTACCAAACAAACCAAATAAGTACCAAACTGTTTACTGATTAACCATGGCAGTAACTTATTCCATTGGTACGAATTTGGTAAGGTCAACTTGGTCAGAGTACCAAATTCGCGCACGGTATAAACATTAAACGTGGCCATAATCAGCAAAGCTGACGATCTCTAAATATGCCTAGAAGCAATGTTGCCAAAATATTCAAATACCCAAAATATTACAGGAATACTGCGTCCAGAGTCCTGAAAGGTCCTCGCATGGTATGTTGAGGGTTAAACTATATTTAAAACAGATTTTTTTATACAGTAAAACCTCTATTTTTGGCACCTCGATACAGAGGACCATTTGTGTATAAACGACCCTCTCAATAGCATACCCTCTATACAGGGTGTATCTTAAATGATGTCATTAATTTTAGGAGGTGATTCCTTGTCATATTTTAAGAAAAAAATTCGTATAAATGTGTGTCCTGACTTGCTTCGTATCCGAGTAACGGGGTATCAACTGCGACGCCACTGGAATCAAAATTCGAAATATAATTTCATGAAAAGAAGCCTCTTGTTACTACTAACAAACACACGAAGTTTAATCAGAATCGACGTAGAGAATTTTGAGTAATTCATGAAAAACCGATTTTTTATTAAACTTTTGACACCTCGTAACTCGGAAACGAAGCAAGTTAGGACACTCGTTCATATTAACTTTTTTTCTCCAAATTTGACAAGGAATCACCACCTGAAATTAATGACATCATTTTAAATTCACCCTGTATAACGGACGCGGATATACAAAGAAGTTTCAAAAAAAATATTATTTCTTTAAAAATTACCTCCAAGTATAGACACCTTTTCCAACTTTAAACGTTTATCTTTAAGAGGCCATGAGCACGATCACACTTGGAACGTTTTTTACGGTAAAAGATAACTCAAAAACGGTTCGTCGTATCAATTTCAAACAAGGACAGGCCTTTAGAAGACGTTTGATTCTATGTATCTATGTCAGCGGCAGCACCTCACTATGCTTTTCATAGATAGTCAAGGTAGCTGCAAGAGTATTTCTCTTCCATTAAAATTTGAAGCAATCTTTATCCGATCGAAATGAATTTGGTATAAAAAGAAAGGTAAAAGGTTCATCTATGTACGTGCTGTAATGTTTTTTGAAATTATTTGTTCATCTACCCAAAAGATTGCTTCAAAGTAACTGTATTTTTGGGACATATTTTGTGAAAAAGTAGATTGAAAATTCAATTTTCATTACAGTACGTACGTAGAATCAAACTTCCCCTATAAAGTATCCAAAATGTGATCACGCTCGTGGCCTCTTAAAGGATAAGGTAGAAATTATCCATACGAGTGATAAATATAAATTGTTAGGAAACTATCCTGTTGGAAAAACACAGATTATCGAGATTTTAATAAATTAAAATAAATTTTTTCAAGTATTTTGTTGTAAGTAATGACTAAGTTAAACTGACATTCCCTAAAACTGAGGGCCTTGCTGTGGATCGGATTGTTTTTGAGTGGTTTTTCATAGCTTTTATTAATTTTATATTTTTTAATTTACTGTAAAAATATTTTTACTTTTCAATTTTGACCCTTGCATCTGAAAAATCAAATACTTTAAAGGTTTATACATATTACTAAACCAATTTAAGAATTTTGGGTAACTTTAATTTATAAGGCATTAATCGAACTTCCTTTATACTAAAAATCCCCTTAGCTGTGCGCTATTAAGGGTTTTACTGTATTCGCATAGAAATGTGTCAGTTGGTTCCTCAACAAGCTCTCCTGAACCAACAGGACAAGAATCCCAGTTTAATAACCCCTACGCCTTATACAGTGCGGCTTTTAATAGTCCCTCCCATGTTAACTTTTGAACGGTTCAACGTAGAAACATGAAAAAAAAAACGTTTCGAGAGGGTTTCACCAATACTAATTTTTGAAATAAAAAAAATGGTGATTGCCCGACTAGGGGTGTGGGGGGACACATCAACTCAAAATTTTTATATGGCATGGGGACTTGACCCCCACATCGTTGAAAAGGAAATTATATTAGCTTTACAACCATCTACATTTTTTTGAATTTCTTTCATATTTTTTTGCAATTTAAATTCGAAATATCAAATATAAATGCGTATCCGAATACTACTCATACCTCGATAAATTTGAACGGTTTGATGTGGAACAATTAAACCAAAAATTTGTTGAAGGGTATTACCGATACTATTTTTTGAGAAAAAAACATTGCGATTACTCGATAGATGGCGCTGGGGGCACATTAACTCAAATATTTCGAAAGGCATAAAAATTTAAATCGGGAAAAAATTATGAACAAAATTTTAAAATATTTAGATGGTTGTAAAGAGAATTGAATTATCTTTTCAACGATGTGACACTTGACCCCCCATGCTATTTAAAAATTTTGAATTGATGGCCCCCCCGCGCCCTCTGTCGAGAAATTACCATATTTTTCATTTCAAAAAGTAGTATTAGTAATACCCTCGAAACGTTTTTTACTCAAACCGTTCAAAAGTTAACAGGGGGGGCTATTAAAAGCCGCACTGTATAACCCGAGGGGAAAACAACTAGTAATTTTTTGTACACCTAATTACTAATTACTTTCAATGAAAAATAATAAGAAAAGTTTTAGGGGCCAGGTTATTCTCTAAAAATCTATTGGAGGGGCATGATATGCGATTTGACTATTTTGATTAGCGTAAATTTTTCATGTAAACGTTTCAATCGTGAATCTGTGATGGTTAAGCGGTCTAATGCTCGGGACCTAATGAGTAATGAAGTTATGAAGTAGTGAAAATATTATGATGTACACATAATGAACGAGTTACTTCCCCCTCGGTATAACCACTTGTTTTCCTTCTTATTAGGAGCAGTTCCATTACAATACTATTTTTGTGTTATAGATAAGGAAGCTGCGGAGAAACTTAGTTTGCAAGTTGGAGAGGCAGTTCATTTACTGAGCCAGTACAATAATAGGTTATCTGCTGAAATGGATCACAGAAAGAAAGTATCAGTCATGATGAGGGATTTTTTGCAAGTGCAGGAGGAACTTTTGGCTCAAGCTGAACGAAATTTAGAGGTAATGTTGAAAGTTCTCGGTCTAGTAGATGGATTGCTTGATTTATTCATCCATCAATAAAAATGGTTTCACTGTAATGAAAGAAGAAAGATGATTTGTGCACTACAAAAACTACATTTTTATGAGTATAAACTAATTAATACAAAAAATTACAAATAGTCAGATGTTAGAAGTTCAGAATCCAAAATTAAAATAATGTACATTAAAATAAAATAAATGACAAAGCTATATTTACGTGGATGAAACAATATTGGTTATTGGGTTCTTGATTTTTGTTCAAAAATATGAGTAGGATATTCATGAAATCTGTTGTGGAATCATCTACGGCTGAAAGAAAAACTTTAGTCGATATTTTCTATCGTTCAAGATTAACCTTTTGGGAGGTATTCATGTTAAAAAGGGGAATATTCTCCATGAAAAATGAAAAATGTGATTTATTTATAATATCTAACATAAAACAACTACTTCCCTGGCTAAAGCCACGCTGGACATTGAACTACATCTGAGATATATTGTGAAAAGAATCTAACTGAAAAGAAAAAATCTGAAAGTTAAAATTCGCATTTTCATTCAGATTATTGATTTTTTAATTTTCTCTAGTTTTCATTGAAAATTCATCGAATAAGATAGGGAGAATTTTATTCAAAAATATTACTCACAGAAATCGTTCATATCATTGAAGCTTAGGTTCACTTCTCTCGAATTTAATCCCCAATACATTTTGGTCCACGAAAATCTATTTTACTTTGCTAAGCTCATCAGGGAGATTGATAAAGTTGGAAAACAGACTTTTGAAAAAACATCAATTATTTTTATTTTTTAAGTAAAACTAAAATTTTGCCCATTCCTGCACAAGAATAACATCAATTTGCAAAAACTGATAAGCAATATCATTAAAACTTGAAAGACAGTTATTCAACTAACTTTTTTCTGTACTCAGAAATAGATATTTATTACATGCATAATAATAATTTTAATTTATGCATGAATATATCAAATGTTTTGTCACATATTTTATTGAATATACTGAAGTTTTATCCCAACACCAAACCTCTATTTTTAACACCTCCTGCACATACTTTATTGATATTTTAGAATATTAAACTTGATAATTTTAATTATTTTGCTTATTTTTGGTGTATACAACTGAGTAACCACCAGCTGCTTATCTGAGATTTAAAAAAAAGTGTTTTTTCTTTTTCTGGAAAAAAGTTTGACATTTTATCCCTGTTGACAGGTAATGAAATATAACTTTTTATGAAATTAATTTTTCTCCGAGAAAAAAGTACACTTTTTTCCCGGATATATACAGCGTGACCTAGAGTTAAACCGCCAAACGTTCAGAATAGATTTTTTAGGTGAAAATAAAATGTTTTCTTCATATAAGCATATTCCCAACTAGCTTCGTTTTCGAGATACAAAGTGCCAAAGTTTTCATAAAAATTCAGTTTTTTATTCATTACTCAAAAGCCTTTTGGTTGATTTTGATAAAACTCAGCATGTTTATTTGCGTGGATGGGAGGCTTATTTTAATGTTCCTAGAATTCAAAAAAAAAAGATTTTTTTTTTTAACTTTGACACCCTGTATCTTGAGAACGAATCGTTTTGACACTTGCTTGTATGGAAAAAAAATTATTTTCACCTAAAAACCCGACACTGAACGTTTGGCGGTTTAACCCTGGGTCACCCTGTATACACGTAGGTTAAGGTAGATATTTGATTGAATCGTCGTTTTTCCCATCACAGAAAAAAATATTGTATTATACACGGGAAAAATATTGTATTATACGCGGGAAAAAGATTAGATTTAAGCTCTTGGACAACACAACCTCGAGCTAAAATCTAATACTTTTTTCCCTTGTTTGATATATAACTATTTTTTTTTTTACTGGAAAAAACTTTGACATTTTATGCCTATTGACAGGTAATGTAATATAACTTTTTATGAAATTACTATTTGATTGAATCGTCGTTTTTTCCGTCACAGAAAAAAATAGTGTATTATACACGGGAAAAAGATTAGATTTTAGCCGTCGGTTTTTTGTCTCCCTCCGCTTCGCGCCAGGAGACAACACAATCCCGAGCTAAAATCTGATACTTTTTCCCTTGTATAATAAATAACTATTTTTCTGTGACGAGAAATTTTTTTGACATTTTATCTCTGGTGACAGGTACTAAAATATGACATGAAATTACTCTTTTCTCAGGAAAAAAAGTGATTACTTTACCTGGGTATATACACATACAGGTAAATGTAGATATCTGCTATTACAAAAAGTCATCTCGCACGCATCCGATGTTCAGCTCGGGGCTTTAACCCAACCTTCATCACTCAACCTGGACACTACTAAACCGGCCTTTATTCCTGAGTTCGCAAAAAGCTGATAAAATGAAAAAAGATGCCTAACTTTCGCTTTGAACCACGTACCTATGGCGTAGTAAGCCGCAATCCTATCGATGCGGCTATGAACCGTGTTTGTATGTGTATTTGATTTTTTCACTATTAAATCGTCGTGTTTCCCGTCACAGAAAAAAATTGTGTATTATACACAGGAAAAATAATAGATTTTAAAATCTAATACTTTTTTCCCTTTTATAATAAATAATTATTTTTCAGTGCATGAGTCATGCTATCTTATTATTGTAAAATATGTGGATGACTTATAATTTCAACAATTGGTCTTACAGGATGACAGTATGTATGAAAACTTCACAAAATTTACCAATTCCTCACTATTTACTTTCTACATAAGAATCATGCATAATATAAACATATTAACATATCAAAAATCCGTTTTCCTTGTGGGTATGAAGAAATCTGCCTTTGGGTGCCGCAAGTCTTTGGCTGAGGGATAACACTATCGGGATGACTCATCATCTTACCACTCTGTTATTTGTACTTTCTCAACAATATAATCTTATTTTTAAATATAACCTATTTAATTTACTTTCCAGGAATACCAAGAAAAGTTGCTGAAAGTCTTCAGTGTTCGAACTGAGCTACACAACCACATTCGCAACTTGCCTGACTTGACGCAGCTCCCAAATGTTACGGATGGATTGGCCCCCTTACCTTCTGCAGAACATTTATTCATGCAATAGAATCTAAATGTTACAAAGTATAAATTCGTGTTGGTGATGTGTTGGCACACATTTTTGTTTTAGAGAAATGAGACACAACGTTGAATAAAAGCAGTTTTTAATTTTTATTTTGTGAATGAACAATTTTTGAGTGCATTATGTTCATAGAATAATTCCTATGAGAATTGTTGCTAGAAAGTAGTATAATTCGGTGAGGAAATGATTGATGTTATAGATTTCAACTGATAATGTATATAGGTACATGAAAAATTATACAAATAATTTATCTATTCAGCTGATGGAGATGATATTTCTGTTTCATTTATGAATAAATGATTAAAACATCAATGTAAGCATATTTTGTGCTATTTATTGTAGTCTCAGAAGAGTGGGCATAGTCCCAGAAGAGTGGGCATAGTCCCAGAAGAGTGGGGCGGTCACAGCACAGCATAGTCGAATATATTATTGTTGTTGTCTGTGTGCTAGTCTGACCTCTACTGCGTCACACATATATTTCGCCACATACGGAAGTTTATTTTATTATTAAATATAATGAAAATTTGACTCCACGGTTAGTTTTTGCTTGAAAAATGAGTAAATAGCCTCTTTTTTTGTCACGTGCTACTCTAAACCTGTCAAATTTGACAAATCCTCAAAAAATCAAGTTTTTTTTTGAAAATTTCAAGAAACGCTAAACAAAAAAGTTCCAATTTTATACCTTTGATCCAAATTTGGACTCTGTCACTTTCGATTTTTTTTATTTTTCGAATCTTTCGCTTTATCGATTCGAACGAAACATGATTCAAATTTCATAATTTTGATGACTACGAGACATCAATGTCATATCTTGCCCAGAAAATACCCAAATCGGTCTGTTACCAGAAAATTTACCTAACGCAAGTGCGGAAAGTAGTACTTTTCCGCACCGTTAAGGGCGGAAACGACATTTTCCGTAAGAGTTAGGTACAATATACGAGTGTTTTTGTCCATCTTATTTATGAAAAAACAAGGTTTTTAATAAACAAGTTTTTATAATAATGCTACAAAATGACTCATAAAAATAGTTACATAGATCATTTAGTTAGTCCTAAATATCCTCATTTTCAACAATACAAAAATCGTGAGGAAAAGTAAAAATCTCACGGAAAAGTACAACTTTCAAAACGAAAAATCGTGCTGAAAAGTTACTTTTCCGCACGCTCGTAAGAAAATAAATAAATGCACCTTCAGAAATTCGTCTTCGTTGTTGCAAAGTTCATCTAGTTTTTTCATTTCCTTTTTAAACTCATTTGGATTTTCAATATATGGACTTTAATATGTCAGTGATCAAAAAACAATGACCTATAGTTTCATAACTATCCAAAAGACTATCATCGTTCTAGCGATTTGTACTAAAATTCCGTGATTTTTTAGGAGGCTTTTGAAACAAATTTTTTTGTTTTGTTGATGTCAAATTATTTGTTTTGTGTACAGATTTTCGTATATTTATAATTCACATATTCCCTATTTATTGAAAATGCCACAAAGTATGTGAATGAAAGGACTATAATTTGTATAGAACAGGAAGGACGGCACACTGAATGATGAATTCGAGTTCTTTATAAGATTATTGACATGAATCGATGAATGTTGTCATGTTTTGTTGTGAATTTTATTTTGGTTTAATGTTTGTTACACGTCTAATGGTGAAAATATAGAATATAAAATTATTATTTGCTCGAAAACTACGTACATCAAAATATTTCGAACTCGACTGCAGCTAACTGGATACAAATCTGTTAAAAAAGGAATACGAGTATCATGGGCGCCGCTAGTAAAAATTTCAGGGGGGGGCAGTTTTTTTACTTAAGCTCAGCTGTTATTTGAAACATTCGCAATTTACGTTTATCACGTTTGGACTATAAAGGCTAAAATCCAGGGGGGGGGCAGTCGCCCCACCTTGCCCTCAAGTAGCGGCGCCCATGACGAGTATAATAAGAATGAAGAGAAATACGTTTATTCGTTACTGAACATATTAACGTTCATACAACGAAAATACGAATCAGTTTTATGATAAAATGAAAAAAAACTTGATGAACTTTGCAACAACAAAGACGAATTTCTGGAGATTAATTTACGATTTTGTAACCATGATAGAATATTTGTCATGTTGCATCGGATACCTTCTTGAAAACAGTAAATCACAATCAATTCTGAAGATGAATCATTTTATTTGAAAACTCAACCCTATACATCTACAGCTCTAAGTAGTCAGAATTACCGACATTCAGTTTGGTGGTCCACACCACTTTGTAATGAACGAAATAACACTAGCAACATTCGACTCTGGTGTCATTTTCGCTCCCATATTAAGCTTGGCCCAGGCATCTTTATTGGCCTGTAAGCTGGATTTTCCAAACGAAACAGCTTGCTGTCTTACAGGATAGCCGGTCACGACACAAGGTGTTTCTCCTGGCTGCAACGAGGATTCGTAGAGTTGTCTTTCATCCACAGGAAGTGCCTGCAAAATAATAAAATATATTATTATTATATTATATACAGTGTGACCCACTCAAGACCGGAGCACCCTTATAAAATCTACATTTTCCAACCGATTAGAATGATTTTTTTTCATTAGGTAGACACTCAAAAATTCTACTAGAACACCAAATTTCATGAATAAATCTCCACTTCCAGGGCCTACTTATCTGATTTTTCAAGGTCAAAGATATAAAAAAAATTACTAACGATTATTTTAGAAAAATTCTAACTACACCACTGGATTCGCGACATTTTCAAATGGTTCATATGTGAATTACGTTGAAATGCGTCAATCAATAAAGAAGTTATGAGGGAACGAAATTTGAAAAATATGCCGTTTAAACAACCCATCAATTCAATTTAAAAAAATTTATCAGAACTTTTACTACACCACTGGATTCAGGGGGTATCGAAATATCGATGACCGTAATTTCATAGAAATCTGTTGATAAATACAAAAAATAAAAAAATTATGATATAAAATGATAATTTTCCTGAAATTCCATTAACATATTTTTAAAATTTTATTATGTTATATTTTTCTTATTTATGGATAGATTTCAATGAAATTTTGGCCAATGATATACCAAGACCTCCTGAATACAGTGGTGTATTCCGAATTTTGATAAAATTTCAGAGATTGAATTGGTGAGTTGATTAAACGGCATATTTTCAAAATTTCACTCTCTTATACCTTTTTTATTGATTGACGAATATCAACGTAATTCACAATTAAACCATTTAAAAATGTCGCAAATCCAGTGGTGTAGTCAGATTTTTTCTAAAAAAATCGCTAGTAATTTTTTTAGATTTTTTATCTTGAAAATTCGGATTAGTTGGCCCTGGAAATGGAGATTCATTAATGAAATTTGGTGTCCTAGTAGACTTTTTGAATGTCTACCTGATAAAAAAAATCATTCCTATTTATATCAACTCAAAGATGTTTAATTTTCCTTCGGGGTAGTTTTATTTTATTTTTTCAAATTGAAATAAAAAAAAAAACAAAAAAAATTTGCCTTGTGTGGGTTTGAACTATCGACCTCAAAGATAGTTTAATTTTCCTTCGGGGTAGTTTTATTTTATTTTTTCAAATTGAAATAAAAAAAAAAACAAAAAAAATTTGCCTTGTGCGTAGGTTTGAACTATCGACCTCAATGACATCTCTTGGCTGTCTGACTGAATTTACCATTACGCAATTTCATGTGACAACTACTGGTGTATTGAAGAGTCTCTGAAATTTTATTTTAGAATTGACAAATAAATAATGACAGATAGTGCTGAACAATATAAAATGTATTAGAGCAATGTATGTTGGGTTTTGCATATAAGCAAATCGTTGATTAATAGAAAATCATTCATTAACAGGGGTCATTAATCAACGATTTTTAGTGCGTTAAAATACATCATAAATGAACGGTCGACAGAAATGATTATTTTCCGTCGACCGTTCATTTACGATGTATTTTAACGCACTCGAAATCGTTGATTAATTACCCTTGTTAATGAATGATTTTCTATTAATCATCGATTTGATTATATGCAACCCAATGTACATTGCTCCAATACATATTATACTTATATAGTGGCCTGTGGCGTAGGCAACCATATACTTACCCGCTACATTTATTTTGAAATCAAGTAGCTGTGTTAGTATTATCTGTCATTATTTATTTTATTGTTGTAATTTCAGAATTTCTAATATTAATATTTATAATAATAAAACTGAAAATTAAAAGTAAGATATTTTTATTTTTGAAAAGTACGGTCGATGGAAAAGTTCTGTAAAAAAAAATATTCAGAAAACATTCAATATACTAGTTGCCAGTAACGTTAATAGGTAATCACGCAGCCCGCTGGTAAAATGCTGGTGTAAGTCTTGGGGTGATTGCGAGGTCGAGGGTTCAAGACCAAAATGGAACCAAATTTTTTTATTTTTTTTGAAAATTACGGTCAACGTAAAAATTTTTTATAACGAACTCGTGGATTAAAATGGCGATTAACAATCTCGAACATTAACGCGTGAGCGGAGCGAGCGCGTTAAATTATCTCGATTGTTAATCGCTCTTAGTAATACACTTGTTCGTTAAATAACCATTAATGTATGCGTGTTTTAGATGCATTTCATCCATTTAAGAAATGTAGCTCAAACTGAAATTCTCGCATCAACATTCTTGCGTGGATAAAATGCTATCTAAAACACATGTAATCAATAACTTTACTATTCTCGGTTCATACAACCTGATCAATTTTCTGATCCATACTGACAGCTAGAACCCATTCTTTTATATTATCATGCTCCTGCGAATCTTCTGACAGGTATAGTTGATTGGGAAGGGGAATATTCGACGGAAAGTCTGTCTGAGCCAAATCGGAATGGTCAACTAATTGCCCTTCTCCTTCTTCGATCGCCTCGCACAAATCAAGATAGTGATTCAGGAAAACGAATGCTTCGGAGAGTCGTCCTTCTTCTTTCAAATCCTTACCTGTCGAAACCACATTGAAATTTGAGCAAAAAGAACATTATTTCAGCTCTACTTTATACACGGTCTTTCCGAAATTGGAGCGATTAAGAAATAGTAATGACGATTATCTACGATGGTATGCCATTCAAGGGGCATGAATATTGAGTTGGATTATTGGGATATACAGGGTGTTCCAGATAAAGGGGACAAACTCCGATGGTAAAATCCTCACTTCATTTCAAGGCTATATAAGTTCCAATAAACATATTCCCTAAGATGAATAAAAACCGAGTTACAGAGTGTTGAAAGTGACAGAAAAATACAATACAACACCCTGTATGTCACTCGGTTATTATTCATCTTAGGAAATATGTTTATTGAACTTATAGCTTTGAAATGAAGTGAGGATTCTACCATCCGAGTTTGTCCCCTTTATTCTGGAACACCCTGTATGACTCATTTAAGATGGAAGCACCCTTATAAAACTTACAGAATGATTTTTTTTTTAGGAAGACATTCAAGAAGTCTATTGGGACACCAAATTTCATGAATAAATTTCCATTTTCAGGGGCAACTATCCTTAATTTTCAAGGTCAAAAATCTAAAAAAATTCCTAGCGATTTTTTTTAGAAAAAATCTGACTACACCACTGGATTCGCAACATTTTCAAATGGTTCATGTGTGAATTACGTTGAAATGCGTCAATCAATAAAGAAGTTATAGAGGAATAAAGTTTGAGAAATATGCCGTTCAATCAACACACCTCTGCTATTTCAAAACATTTATTATAACTTTAACTGCACTACTGGATTCAGGAGATTCAAAAATATCACTGACCAGAATTTCATCGAAATCTGTTGATAAATAGAACAAACAAAAAATAATGAGTTAAAGTGACATTTTCCTGAAATTCCTTTTACATATTTTTCGAATTTTATTATCTTATGATTTCCTTATTCATAAACAGATTTTGATGAAATTCTGACCAGTGATATTTCGAGACTTCCTAAATACTGCGGTGTATTCCGAATTTTGATAAACGTCGCGAACGTGAAAATGTCGCGAATCCGGTGGTGTATTCAGATTTTTTCTAAAAAAATCGCTAGTAATTTTTTTAGATTTTTGACCTTGAAAAATAAGAAAAGTCTGCCCTAAAAATGGAAATTTATTCATGACATTTGGTGTTCCAGTAGACTTTTTGAATGTCTACCTGACGAAAAAAAATCATTGCAATCGGTTGAAAAATAAGTTTTATAAGGGTGCTTCCATCTTAAATGGGTCACACTGTATATAGATAGGAAGATGGGCGACCGGGAAGGATCCACCAAACCACTTTTTTCCCGATTATCCAATTTAACCTTCATGTCCCTTGAAAGGCATATCTTCGTAGTCGAAATGCAGAATCAAAAATGCAGGGTGGGCACACATATTTCTGAATCAGCCTAAAGGCCGACGTCGGCAAGTACTAAAGTCCTGGTTGTTATAACATCGGCAAACACGCGGGAACGCATATTGGTCTAACAGCGGAAAACAGTAGCTCGGTAAACTGTCGGCCGGGCGGTCATGGCGAACATTCCGCCGATACGATAAGCCGTCGGGGCAGCTACAGTTTGCCGAGTTTATGTGACGGTATGCAGCAGTGTTTCGCTGCCGGCCCGACCATTTGTGTTTACTGGGAAATGGGTTTTTATATGGAACATAATGTAACAGTGAATGGCAAGAAATTTCCTTTTTGAAGGAATAAAAAATTTTCGAAATTTTATGAAATCGATTTCAGTTACCTTTGTTTGGGAGGCACTGGTTTGATTCTCCAGGCCACAGCATTCTGCCCGCTAGCAGTGTTTCAGCGCGGTTTGCGCAGACCTCTGATCAGTGATTACCAAAAAAAAATTGAAAACTTTAAAATTCAATATTTCCCTTAATAATGTTTTTTCGACAAAAAAGTATTCCCTCATTTTATTTTGTTTTGTCATCTTCTACTTCTTACTTCATTTATCGCTCCAATTTCGGAAACACCCTGTATTCGGCAATACTAAGTCAAAGTTTACCTGCTTCATAAAATGCTTTGTCTGCAGGGATGAAATCAGTATACCTCAGAAGGGCAGTACTTATTTTGACTCCTATTTTTTTCAACGAAGATACTTGTCGACATGCAGATCTAAGAGCATAAAAATGGGCTATCAGCAACAAATTTCTGAAATGGATTTTGGTGTCGGTTTTAACGTTGTGTGCTAGTTCCAGTCCCGTATTCTGTAATAGTAAAGGATTTTTACTTAACACATATTTTCAGACACAAAAACTATAAATCTTTGATATTTTTTATGAACATATTGACATATTTTCAGAAATTTTTTGAAGAGATATTTCCAAATATGGAATATTCTTTCTACGAGAGTGTGATGCACCCTAACGCAATTTATTTTTGGAAATATAATTTTTCCGCGCTAGGGCAGGAAAATATTTCCCATACTAGTGCGGGAAAAACAAATATAATTTTGTCGCAAAATATAAGTGGATGATGACATAATATGAAAGTTTTAACTTGTTTGCAGCAGAAGTACACACGTTTGTTCAAAATTATCCATCAATATGCAGCGTTTCTTGTAAAAAGTAAGAAATGTGTGGAAAAATAAAAATTTATAATTAATTCTGTCAGACAATCGTCATGAGAAAAAATTAAAATCGATCATTAGCATCAAAATTACACCTGATAATTCCACTCACGATACGAATCTCGCATCTCCTGCGATATAACAGCCAATGAAAACGGTACGGATGATAGTGATCTGCTTTAATGCAAATCGATAGTAATAATTAATTATTTAAGTTGAGCTTTTCATTTTCCTACACCTAGTGCCGCATCTTAATAAATCATTTTTTGCTTTTTGCATGAACGTAGAAAAAAATTTTGTATGCAACTAGTGCAATAAACACTTACTTTTTGCACTTGTTGCATAAATAACTATAGTAGAGTGGCGGGGGGATGGTATCAAGTTGATTTCATTTTTAGATGCAAACTAAGGGTCCGTGGATAAAAACGTTTCGGAATTTCCAAAAACATCAAAAGAAAATGATATTTTGAAATGAAAAGAGAAATCTACAGCATTGGCGCAGCCTGGGGAGGGGGCTTTGGGGCTGCGGCCCCCTCCCCCAAGCCACTAAATTACTACTGGTTATTCATAGCACTCGGATGACGAAAAAAAAAGCTCTGGTAACTGATGAATTGTATGGTCAACCCCTCCCAAACTGATTTCCTGGCTGCGCCACTGATCTACAGAAGGCAGTGTCAAAAATTGCACCTTTTTTGTTACCGCATGTATATAAAAGGCCAATATATAAAGTTCAAACTGTTTTACTAAGTTAAAGTGCCAATGTTGTCATTATCTACTAAAGCTCAGGTGAAAGGTGAAAGCTTATACCAATAGTGGTAATCTATCCGTTTATCCTAGATTTTCTCTTCAGTTGCATTTTTCTGAAACTTTTCTCTTCAGTTGCATTTTTCTGAAACTCACAAAATACGCACATGAAAAATGCACCAAATAAAACATTCTTGATTTTCGCGGTTTTGTTAAAGATACCTTATATTTTTAACCGTTGGTAACAATGGATAGTTGGTATTGTCGCATGACAATAGGGCGATCGTAAATATGGTCAATTGTGAAAACTGACATTTCCCATTTATTATACATTGAAAATATCTATTAACTATTGAAACCCAGAGGTGCGTTTCAATATTACGTCCGACGTACATCCTTTGTGTTCTGTGGTAAAACTTTTCGTATATTATATATCTATATATAAATACAGTGACCGCCAAAAAGTATGTACCATATGAGAAAAAAGTTTATTATTAGAGTATTGGAAAAAAGATTTTTGGGAAAAGTTTGTCGCTGGTATGGCGGCAAATTGAAAAAAATTACTATTAAAAGGCAAAAACTGGAGTAAAATGGCAAGATATCAAAAAAGTTATTTCAAAAAGTTGCTTAGAACTGAATTTCATTCTCATATATGAAGTTTGAAAGGATAATGAGAGAAAATTGAAAATAGCTATATTTTTTAAATATTTTCTTAGCTGTATGAAAATATCAAATTATTATCTTATGAATAGCTTGACCATACTGAAACATTTGTATTTCAATGAGAATGACAAAATTTTCTCATTTTCTCCACACCAGTGAGCACTACATTAAAAAAATTGGATTTTGCAAAAAAACCCTGGCTGTTACATTGGTTCGTATCTAACAGTTATATCAGAATTCCACGAACATTGTGATGACATGACACTCCAGAAAAATGGTGTTTTTTAGTGCTCTTTGGTGTGGAGAAAATGAGAAAGTTTTGTTATTATCATTGAAATACAAATATTTCAGTATTCATAAGAAAATAATTTGATATTTTTATAAAGCTAGGAAAATATTTAAAAAAAAATTGCTATTTTCAATTTTCTCGCATTATTTTGTCAAACTTTGTATATGTGTATAAAATTGAATTCTAAAATAGTTATTTATGATACAAGTGTTAAAAGTGGCATTTTATTTTGTGAATGGGGAATATTGCGAAACGAGCGTTAGCGAGTGGAGCAACCCCACGAGCAAAATAAAATCACTTTTAACAAATGTATCATACAAAATTTTTTGTTCAACAGTTACTGCTAGTAAGAAAAAAACAAAAAAAAAATAAGATCCATAAGGATTCGAACACACGATCTTTGGATTACAAGGCTGACTGACAGATACTTCAAATATAATAAACCCCAACGCACTTTATTTATGAATGTCATTATTTGTCAGTGATGAAGGACATTCTACAGTTGGACTAAATACTACTTCGTTTGTAACTTCAAAAGGAATTAGTATTATCAATTGCGCAAACGACCAAATACATGTGTGAACTTTTATAAACGATTCCTCTTGAGTAGGTGTTCTGATTATAATATCTGATTGAAGTGTTTCTATTAGAGAGATCTATATTACTGAGTATCCATCATCTCATCTGTCATTTTACTTTTAACACTAGTGTTAAAAGTACTTTTAACACTAGTGTTAAAAGTGATTTTGTGAAAACGTCAGTTTTTAGTTCATGTGTCAATGAATTAAAAACGTCATTTTTAATGTCAGTTGTACAAAAAATATTTTTTCGATATCTTGCCATTTTACTCGACTTTTTGTCTATTCATAGTACTTTTTTCAATTTGCCGCCACACCAGCGATCACGTGACATATGTCAAAATCGATTTTTAGGTTATCGGACATGCACAAACTTTTCCTAAGAATCTTTGTTCGAATACTCTACTAATAAACTTTTTTCCCATATGGTACATACTTTTTGGCGGTCACTATATATATATATATAGGAGAGAGGTAGTCTTTGCTGACTCGTTAAGATCAAGCTAGGGAAACTTGTTGGGTAAGCAGCATGCAGGAAGTATACTCTTATAACACTTTATTCCAATATTTCGACAAGTATTATTGTCATCATCAGGGAAAGCTACAATAATGTTAAAACTATAGTGAAAACAATTGACAACTGTGGATTCTAAACTACTTACGTGTTGGTGAGATTGATTGCAATAGATGATATAAAAAGACGTGTACAGTAATTAAACATATTAAAAAACAAGTTATGAGATAATCTTAAAGGTAATCGTCACACATTATTAAAGTAAGTAGTTTAGAATCCACAGTTATCAATTGTTTTCACTATAGTTTTAACATTATTGTAGCTTTCCCTGATGATGACAATAATACTAATAATAATAATACACTATATATATCGTTATATATATATATATATATATATATATATATATATATATATAACGTCGGGCGTCGTCGGACTTAAATATTGAAATGCACCTCAGGATAAACATACGCTGTGTTGCCAAATTGTCTATTTTATCATATTTTGCCTTACAAACTCTGCTCTAAAAGAACTTATTTGAAGATGTTCCGGAATTTAGAAAAATGTTTCTTTTTTATATACCCAAAAGTGTTCAAAATCTTATGACCGGGAGCAGTTGGCCCAGATAAACATACCCTCCAATTTTCACTTACAATCTCAAAAAGCATTTGCCTAAGTTGTTCCCAAACTCCATAGCTGGAAGACTCTGATAAGTCCATCGCACCAAACACCTCACTAGCAATATGGTTGTATATGTTGAAATTCTGAGGCATTGCTGGAGCACCGTGAGCCGAATATAAATTTAGTGCCTCCAAAACGAAACCATCTTTCAAAAGCTTCGCAGCATACAGGGCCACGTATTTATGCAGAATCGGAGTGTTGTGTGCCTTTGCTTTTTCAATGCATCTAGTCCATTGTCCTTGCTCTACCAGTAGATCGAGAGCCCCGATTATATCTGGAATATTATTTTAAAGCATAATAAATTGATTAATACCGATACCGATATGCTACAAAAAAAATAAGTACAAAAACACACTTATATGAAACACTATAAGGAAGGCAGTTGAAACGTTCTTTTCATTTTTGAATTTACAATTTAATTATTCTCTACGAAAGCGCTGGAGGGCTACAAGAGGTTTTTTTCGGCAACCGTCCGGGAAGTAGGTACTTCCCGGACGATTTTTCTTTGAGAAAGTATCACTTCCCGGACTAGTCCGGGAAGTACGTACTTTCCGGACTAGTCCGGGAAATGCCCGAATTTCAATATAAATATTTATATAAATAAGAATTAGAATGTTTCTGTTAGTACCTATCTTCTGTTCGCATTTCGATATTTAATACAAATAAGAATTAAAATGTTCGAAATTTTCTTCTACAAAGAAATATAAAAAATAAATGTGTCTCGATTTGTTATTCTGCACGGTTACCGAAAAAATTGTGTACGCAACACGTCCAAAAACAGTTTTTTTGGACTCGCAGACTTCCAGGACTCACTACGCTCGTCCTAGATTCTTGTCCACTCGTCCAAAAAAACAGTGTTTTCCGGACTTGTTACGTAAATTACTATTTTTTCATCACTTCGACTTTAAAGACATTAATGTCGAAATTTCGACTTTTATCTCTAAATTTCGACTTTTTTCTTGAAATTTCAAGATTAATGTCGACATTTCGAATTCATTCGACTTTATTGTCTAAACACGAAATTTCGATAAAAAAGTCAAAATTTCGACATGAAAGTCTGTATCTTTGAAAAAACTCCAAAATAAATCAATAAAATGTATTCACAAACTTCCCCATCTCGAACCAAAAAAAAATTTGTGCAAACCAAAAAAAATATTGAACTTGGAATCTCTTTACAAATTATCAGTATGTTTATTTATTCATTTAAGCCGATTCAAAAAAAGATATACTGGTGCATTTTACAGAAAATAAAGTCATTCATAAACACCTAACAAGAAATTTCAATGAACTATATCCCAGTAAGGCAACATCTGAAATTGGAAAGAGGTGCATTCTGCATGATGATGGTGTCATAATTTATAATCAATTACCTAACCCTTTCAAAAATATAAAACATCTATCGAAGTTCAAATTACTTACAACTAAAAGAGTATTTCTTAGTTTCTTAGTATTTTTAGAGTTTTATCAGATTTTAATTCAATTCAATTTATTCCCAAGAAACATACAGTTTATAATAGGGAAAAAAACAAAATTTAAATAATTTCACATAATATAAGTAACAATATTAAAAATTAATTTAAATATAATGAAATCAGAATTGGAATGGATTCAAAGGAGTATTTTTTTAGGTTATTCTTGAATCGCAATTTACCATAAGTTTTTAAATAATTTGGAAGTTCATTGTAAAATTTCACACCATCGAAATAAATTGATTTCTTTCCAATATTGGTCTTGATTTTGTTGACATATAAATTTTGGGCTTGTCAATTTAATTTAATTTTATTTGTTTTCATTTATCCTATATACATATTATATATTGCCAATTAATCCTTGACTCACCTGTAAAAACAATTAATGTTTCTTGGGTTTCTTGGGTCGAAGTGATTAAATTTCGACATTAAACTCAAAATTTCAAGAAAAAAGTCGAAATTTCGACTTTAAAGTCGAAGTGACGAAAAAAAAACCCTTGTGGCTCTCCCGCGCTTTCGTAATTCTCCGATTTCCTTTGAACCGAATGTAGCTACGAGGGTAGCACAATACAATACTGTTTGTTTCTTTCAGAACCAATTTTTGCATGAGCTCATTTTAACTCACCTACGTCTGCCAGCTGCTCTACATCTCCTTTTTTGAGAAGGCGATCTTTATATTTACTTTCAACATAACTTTCATATGCCGGTTCGAGTTCCTTCGCGACTTTCCTAGCTTTACTCCACTCTTCTGCTACAATGAATGCATCGATTGCCTCTTTCATCATCTCCATGCTTACATACAGTTGGGCAGCAACAGTATATTCTCCCGATTCAATCAATCTATAAAATATTAATTGTAAAAGCATTTTTTCTCTAAAGTGCTTACAATTATAATAATTTTCCGAGTTGCAATAGCTGTTTATTTCATCATATCGTGTGAGCTCGTAGCAGCGAGTGCAGAGTGAGCGAACATGCGGATATCGGATAGTAGGGTAGGGGTGAAGGTTCAAATCCCTTTTTTTTCTTTTATGAAATCGATTAGTGTCCGATTTTTTATTTTTATTTTTTTCATTTATTGATAATACACCTTCCAAACAGAACAAGTTCTGGTATAAGGAAGACAAACATTAAACAATACATCAAACATACCTATTTAAATACAAGTTTTGAATTAACTGATCAAATAATAAAAATAACTCAAGAAGTTTTGTACTATTTTGATACAATTTAATGAACATCATTTCATCAGTAAATCTTCTTTCAAATTTTTGGAAAATGAAATTATAGTTTTTGAATTTTTTATTTTTTCTGGTAATTTATTAAAAGTTTCTATGGAGCTGAAAATTGGATTCGCTTTTCCTTTATTTGAATGAATATTATCCAAGTGAAAGTGATTCAAAATTCTAGTATTATGACTATGTAATTTGGATTTTTTTTAATTGGCGTATTACTCTTTTGAATATTCTTGGCTAATTTGAAAGCAAATTTAGATTTTTCAAATTTAATAAGTTGGTTGAGTGTCATATTTTGATTATCTTCAATTCCTCTTTTAGCTTTAACGTTTTACGGGAATCATAACGGCAGGAAAGTTTATAATAAAAAGTGTTATTAAAAATATTACAGATTTTTTTATGATTCAGATGATCGTAGAAAAAGTATAGTGTACAATTTGCATGAAATGACCCATTTCTCACTCGTAGTTATATGAACTATTGTGAATTGTAAATTTCATATACCTACTTGAGGGAAATGTATGCCATTTCACGCTCATTGTACAATATACTATTTTAGACTGATGATAGTATAGAAAAAATAGAATCACCTTGGAGATAAGATCTTAATGACTTCCAAGGCTTCATCCCCGAACAGAAATTTATTGACCATATCAGCAGCTCTGAGTAAAGCCCTTTTCACAATGGACGGTTCGGTTATACTCGTGTTGACTTGCAGGAGACAATCTACAGCCTGTTTATGCTGACCGGCGAGTGCCCACTCATTAGCTCTCGAAAGAAGAGTCTCTATATTGACGTCTGTCATTTTATTGTGGTGCGAACTGCTGTATTCGGATTGTAAGGTGGGATAGAGGTGTGGCAAGTAGTCTTTGCACACTCTCAAGGCGTCTATCCACATGTCTTCAAAAAAAAATGTAGGTATATAAAGATGCACTATGAGGAGCCGTTCGGGTAAAAGGTGTTTTTGTAAATATAAATAATTTCTGTCAATATATTTATCAATAGTAGCAATATATATTATTTTGTGTGCCGATATTTATTAATTGTAGCAATATATATTATTTTGCGTGCCGACATATTTATTTTCGATCAAACACAATATGTTTACATTTCAAAAGTGTTACTAATATACAAAAACGCGAAGTCTCATGTATTTATAAATTTGATCTATTTTATGTCGTCAAGAGACGGCGCAATCGACGCGATTTGTGACACGTTCGAGCATATGGCAACATGGGAATGAAGCAAAGTCATTAGTACAGAAATTGGCGCATAGATGGCGACAGTATAGTATTTCAGATTGGGTCATTTAATCCTAGAGGGTCTTCGTTTGACCCACACAATAGGGTCATTGGATCCCAGAAGGCTCTGCTTCTACGGGTACGGCCAATCGGAGGAGTCTAATAGTTCGAAAGTCAAAAATAACCCACGGAAAAAATTGGGTATGCCCTATATGCCTTTCAATTATTACAAATTGTATGTGCAAATATATAAGTAGGTATATTTTATATAATATAAATTACAGGTTTCACATTGCATCTATCAGCTATCAAGAAACAGATAACTACCTACAATCTTGAGCATTAAAGTTATCAATTTTTGAGAAATATTCTCGATGAATGGTCAAATTAATAAGTACGTTACCCTCTTATAAGTAATGCAGCTGTGGTTGAATTTTGGAAATCAAGAAGATAAAATCCTAAACGATTTCAAACGAGTGTAATCAAATTGCCATACACTCATATTAGCACTCTCGGATGAATAATTATATTTCAATTATTGAAAAACTATTTTTAATTGATTAATTTCTAAGAAAAAATACATAAAATCAAGTGAAAATAAACTTGCAACTCTCAAGTACACAGTTGAGCAAATAGCAAGTCTGAAGTCAGAATCACAGATCTCTGCTCAATTGTGAAGTAGAAAACTATACAATAACAAAACTTCCCGTGCTACTGTTATCTGTTAGCCACTTCATGTACTAATGACTGCCTAGTTGCCATGTTGCCACATGCTCGAGCTTGGACAAATCGCGTCGGGTGCGCCATCTCTTGACAACATAAAATAGATCGAATTTATAAATATATGGGAATTGACGTTTTTATATATTTGTAATGCTTGGAAAGTAAATATATTGTGTTTTATCGAAAATAAATATATCGGAAAGCAAAATGAAAATATTAGCTAAAACTAATAAATATATTGACACAAAATTAAATATATTTGCAAAAACACTTTTTACCCGAACGGCGCCTCACAAAATGCACGGTGTATACCTTCACTCTTGTACTTCTGGACAATCAATTCTGGGACTTGGGCCCTCAATAAAAGAACTTCAAATTCGGAAAACTGTTTGTCTTTGAAACATTGCGCAGCCTGTGCTTGTAGCACTTCTGGGACAGAATCCGGTTCGTGTTTTTCGGCGATCCTCAATGCGTTTATCCAATTTTGCGCGTGCACGTACATAAGGATGGCTTCTTTCGGCTTATTGGCTTGGAGAAACTCGGCTTCAGCATCGGAAAATTTACCATCGTCCTCCAGTGCCATTGCGTACTTCAGGTGAACTTCAGTAACCTACGAATTATTCGAAAATGGATGTTTGAAACGTTTGGTGTGAATACAATTCAAGAAAGAGAGCTACCCAAACTACGTCACTTTCACTCGACGCGCGTTTCGCTAACAAAGTTAGCATTCTCAAGAGCTATACGATTACTATACTAGTTTTGTTTTTTTTTTTGGGTAGCTTCTATTTCTTGAATTACGAATTATTATTAAAGACAAATTTAATGTGTCCCGCAGTGTCTTCGATAGAGCTGAACTAGAATACAATGGAGTTGGTAAAATTAGACTACAATTTTGCACTGCACTGTTTGGAACCTTTGGTGTAGTAATGAAAATACTGGAGTTTTATTCCAACTCCAAACCGCCATTTTCAACCACCAAGCGATCATAAAGAGGGATGATTAACAGTTCTAACAAAAAATAATAGCCATGAAATGACTTGGTGGTTGGAAATCCACTGGTGTTGCTGAAGGATATGTTGAAAATGTATGCAAAATAAAAATAATATGCATCGAGAAAAATCTAGTTATACAAATATTTTTAGACCACTGGAATATTGAATTTTATAAGTTTTGACACTATATAACAGCTATTGACGCGCTATTAACAAAAAACAAATAACCGAGTGGTTAGAAAGCGCCGTCTTTCAATCATTCTGGCTGCCGGTCGTGTGGGTTTAAAGCCTAGCGACTGCAGATTTTTTTTCTGATGGCTCGAGAAAGTGCTAGGAATCGCACGTGAAAAGGTAAGACTTCGTTAATCCTTGGCTCGCACAAGTTTCGACTTCTGAGGGCTGATGCCGTTCGTAGGGGGGCGACAGCTGGTTAACGGAAAAAAACAATTTTTTAAACAATATACAGTGTGACCCACTTAAGACCGGAGCATCCTTATAAAATCTACATTTTCCAACCGATTGAAATGATTTTTTTTTCATTAGACATTCACAAAGCCTACTAGGACACCAAATTTCAAGAATAAATCTCCATTTCCAGAGCCAACTAATCTGATTTTTCAATGTCAAAAATCTAAAAAAATTACTAGCGATTTTTTTAGAAAAATTCTAACCACACCACTGGATTCGCGCTATTTTCATATGGTTCATATGTGAATAAAGTTGAAATGCATCAATCAAAAAAAAAGTTAGAAGGGAATGAAATTCGAAAAATTTGCCGTTTAGTCAACTCACCAATTCAATCTCAGAAATTTTATCAAAATTCGGAATACACCACTGTATTTAGGAGGTCTCGATATATCACTGGCCAAAATTTCATCAAAATCTGTTCATACATAAGAAAATCATAAGATAATAAAATTTGAAAAATACGGAATTTCAGGAAAATGTCATTTTATCTCATAATTTTTTATTTTTTTATTTATCAGTGATATTTTGAGACTCCCCGAATCCAGTGGTGTAGTGAAAGTTCTGATAAAAGTTTTGAAATTGAATTGGTGGGTTGACTAAACGGCAATTTTTTCAAATTTCCTTCCCTTATAACTTTTTTATTGATTGACACATTTCAACGTAATTCACAGATGAACCATTTGAAAATGTCGCGAATTTAGTGGTGTAGTCAGAATTTACCTGAAAAAAATCTGTTGATAAATAAAAAAAATAAAAGAGATAAAATGACATTTTCCTGAAATTCCATATTTTTCAAATTTTATTATCTTATGATTTCTTATGTATGGACAGATTTTGATGAAATTTTTGCCAGTGATATATCGAGACCTCCTGAATACAGTGGTGTATTCCGAATTTTGATAAAATTTCTGATTTTTTTGAATTTTTCAAATTTCATTCACTTCCAACCTTTTTTTTTTATTGATGCATTTCAACTTTATTTACATATGAATCATTTGAAAATGTCGCGAATCCAGTGGTGTGGTTAGAATTTTTCTAAAAAAATCGTTGGTAAATTTTTTTTTTTAAATCAGATTAGTTGGCCCTGGAAATGGAGATTTATTCATGAGAAATTCGGTGTCCTAGTGGACTTTTTGAATGTTTACTTAACAAAAAAAAATCATTCCAATAGGTTGGAAAATGTAGATTTTATAAGAGTGATCCGGTCTTAAGTAGGTCACACTGTATGAAGAAATTTTGGTGATTTATTGTAACTCGAACAGTAAGAACCAAAAATTCCATCTGAAATACCAGCGACCAACTGCAGATATGAGTATAGATCAAAAAATCTGAAACTCCAGCACGAAAAAAAAAAATTATTTGCGACTTTTTGGTATTTTTTTTTTATTTCTTGGAAAACATTCAATTCGATGTGGATTTCAGTGGATGTAGGCACGAAAGTTAATGCATTCATACCAGTTACTTACTTTGTTGGGCATATTCTTACATAGCTGAAAGGCGAACTCGAACTGAAACGTCTCGCACGCATAATTGATGCAAGGTTCAAGAATTCCATACTTGTTCAATAACTTGATAGCCGAATCGATAGGCAGCGTTCTCGCCCAAAGAAACGCAACTTGATTAGCCGCGGAGGCGCCACCATTCTGTTTGGCCACCCTGTACGCTTCTTCCCACATTCCCAGCGTTCTGTACATGTTCATGGCGACTTTCCACTCATCAACCGCCAAATAATGAATCTCCGCCGCTCGGTACTTCCCTTGGCTCTCGAGCTGTTGGCCAAGATGCAAATGAGTAGTTTGCAACAGATTCGGGTGATATTTTTCCACCAACCTCACCTGAAAATTGTGCGAAATAATTCAGTAAATTTGTATTCGACAGGGCACCTGGCGAGAAAGTTTTGGGGTAGTTTTGATTTCTTCCATTTCATACGTTTTTTGGAGTGCTGAATCCGAATCTGAAGTTTGCTAACAAAATATCTTGACGGAACATTAAAAAAAACGCAAACAAATGGTAAAAATCGAATTTTTTAGTTTTTCGCTTATAACTCGAAAACTATAATTTTTTCGTGAATAACTTTCCAATTCAAAATGAAACTACATACAATTTCCTACAAATTCCACTGTTCAAGTTTTTTTTTCGGCAAACAGTTCGGGGTCAAACACCAAATAAAAATTGGCATATTTCTGCTGAGTCAGCAAACACCCACTTTTTTTTTTGGTTGTAGCCCCCAATTTTTTTCGCACATTCTTCTGCACAGATTGAACTTTTTGTAGGTGTTGGTTCCAAGTTAACTTATGGTCGAAGATTACTTCTAAGTATTTTGCCTCCTTGGGCAAATGGAATTTCTATCCCATTCAGTTTTATGAGGGTTTATACCGTCAGCTCCTCCTCTTTACGCCACCTGTCGATTATATATAGGGCTGAGCTCCGAGACTGTCCTTGCGAATTTGCCTTTTGCAATAATCGCGAGGTCATCGGTATATCCTAGGCAATGAAAGCCTCTGGAATATAGCCTTTCAATTAATTCATCGCCCCAAAGTAGGGGCGATAGCATCCCTCCCTGCGGACATCCCCTATTTGCTCCAGGTGTTAATGTTATTCCGCCGATTGCTGATGTAATGACCATGTTTTTCAAGTTAGCGTTCATCTACTGATACAGTAGGAGATAAACCCCTTTTTTTATAAAGCGTTTGCTATAGACTCGGTGGATACATTGTTGAAGGCACCCTTGATGTCTATAAATGTCATGGCTGTCTCTTTGTCTTCCAAGGACTTCATTAGTAGCCTGTTGAGGTGGTCCAGTGCTAAATCTGTTGACTTGCTTGGTTGAAACGCATTGCTTGTTTGTAGTACCTCATCTCTTTTGTATCTATCAGCCTTTTCAACGTTTTGAGCAAAAAATACATTAGACTTATGGGACAATATGCCTTGGGTGTCTTGTCGCCTAATCTCCCTACCTTTGGGAGATATATGACTTTCACCTCTTGCCACATCGTAGATATATGTCGAAGTGCAAGCCTTGGCACAGGTATGGCATAAGTATTTCCTGTCCCTTTTGGAGAAATATGGGGTATATTCTATCTATTCCAGGGGATTTGTATGGTTTGAATTTACTGATAGCCCACCTGATTCTATTTGGTCTCGATATTTCCGCAGCAAGCCTCCGTTCAAAAGTTGTTCGACTGTTTTTCCTGCTTCTAGTGCTGTCTAACATTAAGAATTACTAAGGGTGGAAAGTGTGCTCTGAGCATTCTTAGACTTTCCTCGAATGTTGTAAAACCTACTTGGTTTACAGTACCTTCTTTGGCTAAAACCTTATGGATTCTGGAGCACGTGACTGTCTTCTGGCCATACTAATTTTTTTGTTGTACTGCGTGAGTATGGTCCAATCCAATCTTGGTTGTATTTTACTCTGTTGAAAAGCTTCCATACCCTACCTCCGAGGGTTTCTAGATGCTCATTCCACCAGACCGTTTTATTTTGAACCTTTTTTTCTCAGGACAGCTTTCCTCGTAGGCTTCGGCTATTGCCTTGCCCACTTCGTCTACTGCCCTCTCAAGGCTATCCCTGTCTCGTATTTCAGTCACGGGCCTCTCAAGAGACTCACTGATTGAAGCTGCGTATCTTGCCCAGTTGCTCTCTCTTAGGTTTCTATATTTGACTAAAGTACGTAGTGGGGTACCTAGATCGTACAATATATTGAATAATATAATCATGTGAAATATTTTTTAAATGTTTTTGTTTGTATTTCAAGTTTTGTACGATATCGGACCTTATTAAATAACTTGTACGTAATTTTTTAATGTGACCTGTACCTTCATTTTATAATCTAAATAATCTTCAATAACAAATTAGAGTTTTGTAGTGTAAAAGTGGGATTTTCCCCAGTCAGCTAAAATATACCAATTCAGAAGTGGTCCTTGTGCTCGAACCGTTTGTCGTAGTAAAAAACTTGTATTGTAATATTTGTAGAAAATGTTATGCTCTTTCATTCCTAAAATGAAGGTTATCAACTAAAAATTTGTAGTTTTCAACTTATATGCAATAAACCGCAGAAAAAAGAGATTTTTTAGGGTTTTTTGCAATTTTTTCAATGATCCGTCACGAAAATTTGTTAGCAAACCTCAGATTCAGATTCAGCACCCCAAAATACATAGAGAGTAGAAGTAATCAATACTACCCCAAAACTTTCTTCGTAGAAATACAATTTGATCAGATTGAAAAAAGTTCATCGCAAAATGAGCGTGATTGTGTGTATATTTTATCTTTTGCAGGACGTTGAAAATATACAGTGCTAGTCTAAAGTCCGTTCCCCCCCTACTAATTTTTGAACCACCTGGTATATCGCAACGAAATTTGGAATTCTCAAATAGGGAATTTGCTCATAAAAATGTAGTTTTTTATCTCCTATTTAAGCCTTCCAAATTTCGTTGCGATATACCAGGTAGTTCAAAAATTAGTAGGGGGGAACGGACTTTAGACTAGCACTGTATAACCAAATCTACCGTTGGGCTTTATAATGTATAATCAGGCAAGCCTCAAACCAATACAGGAATAGTCCAGTAACCACAAACAATAAACTGAAGCCAAAAGTGAAGGATTACCAACTGAGAATAATAGTAAACAAATCTCTATACTGGACAATTTCATTACCATGTTATCGTATTGCTCAACACGTTTATACATTGCAATGGCTAGATCCGGAGAATCAACTGACAAGTAAAGCTTCTCTGCTTCTCTGTATTTGCCCGCTTCTTCCAGTTGTTCAGCATGTTTGATATACATATCGGATACTTCCTCGTGATTCAGGTATTTCGAAGCGATGGTGTGAGCTTTTTCCCACAAGCCAGCCTCATTGTACATGTCCACGGCTTCTTTATACATGCCGCATGCGGCAAACAGTTTTTCGGCAGTAGAGTAATCCTAAAAAAATTGGGTTTAGTCATGACCATAATTGAATATCACTTTTCCACAAACGTAAGCACCTTGATAGTTGAAAAGTGAGTCGCTATGAGTACATAGTATTTTTTTACTGTGTCGGGATCATCGATAACTTTTACGATGTGTACGGCTTTTTTCCACTGTCGCGCAGCTACAGCGGAATCTAAGGCTTTCAGTGTACAACCAGCTTCTATATAATGACTGATAGCAGCGTCCATTTGCTTTGTTTCTACTAAGCAGTCGCCCCATTCTTCTTCGAGTTGGACGACTTGATCAGGACTCACATTTCTCGCTAAATCAACAGCTTTGTTCCAAACCTTTCCTGGAAGTTATGGACAATGCTTCGTCAAAAACTTTTTTGGAATACACATATTGATAAAAAAAAGATTGTTCTAAGCCACGTTTTACAAATTTTACAAGTTATGGACAATGATTCGTCAAACACTTTTTTGGAATACACATATTGATAAAAAAAAGATTGTTCTAAGCCACGTTTTACAAATTTTACAAGTTATGGACAATGATTCGTCAAACACTTTTTTGGAATACACATATTGATAAAAAAAAGATTGTTCTAAGCCACGTTTTACAAATTTTACAAGTTATGGACAATGCTTCGTCAAAAACTTTTTTGGAATACACATATTGATAAAAAAAAGATTGTTCTAAGCCACGTTTTACAAATTTTACAAGTTATGGACAATGATTCGTCAAACACTTTTTTGGAATACACATATTGATAAAAAAAAGATTGTTCTAAGCCACGTTTTACAAATTTTACAAGTTATGGACAATGCTTCGTCAAAAACTTTTTTGGAATACACATATTGATAAAAAAAAGATTGTTCTAAGCCACGTTTTACAAATTTTACAAGTTATGGACAATGATTCGTCAAACACTTTTTTGGAATACACATATTGATAAAAAAAAGATTGTTCTAAGCCACGTTTTACAAATTTTACAAGTTATGGACAATGATTCGTCAAACACTTTTTTGGAATACACATATTGATAAAAAAAAGATTGTTCTAAGCCACGTTTTACAAATTTTACAAGTTATGGACAATGATTCGTCAAACACTTTTTTGGAATACACATATTGATAAAAAAAAGATTGTTCTAAGCCACGTTTTACAAATTTTACAAGTTATAGACAATGCTTCGTCAAAAACTCTCTTGGAATACACATATTGGTAAAATTAGAAATGAAATAGCTCCACTTATTGGTATTCTTTGTGAAATAAGAAACTACATACCTTTGAAATTTCTTTAAAATATTTATTTTGCTTTGATTTATTAAAATTTGCAATACCTGATTTCTATAATTCAAAAATGATTAATAACAGGCTGAATCTTCGTGAGTAGCTTCGTTTTGATGAGACGCCCAACTTTTCCTTCTACGAAAATTCTTGAAAGTGGGAACTAATTAAACGCGCAGGCGTCAATCATGTCGATTTGGTGAGTGCAAAAAAGTCATTAATAACAGTTAGATTTTCAGTTGAACCTCGAGATGATTCGATGAAGTACTCGAAAAATATTTTGTCCTACAAAATCGATGGTACAAATAAAGAGTCCCCCACTCCCAACATGTACCAATGACGTGGTCATAAAAAATCATTAATAACCAGCGGATTTTTGCACCGTTGCTTGATTATTATTTGTATAATTGAATGGTCATACTGTCCTACAAATTGAATTGTACGTGTCAGTCCTACGCTTCGAAATTGTCAATTCCACGGTAAAAAAAATTATTAATAACAGGCTGAATCTTCGTGAGTAGCTTCGTTTTGATGAGACGACCAACTTTTCCCTCTACGAAAATTCTCGAAAGTGGTAACTTATAAAATAAGCAGGCGTTAATCATGTCGATTTTTTGAGTGCAAAAAAGTTATCAAGACATGTTTCCGACCTGTACGTGATCCGAGTAGGTTCATCGATGGTATAGATTAAATTAAAGGAGCCTAGCAGTGAACATAGCTCTTGTTTCTCTTTACTATTTGATAAAAAATCAACGTTGAAATCGCCTGTTAATATTAGATATTGCTTATCATTAAAAAATATACATAACATTTCTTCCAACTTTTTTACAAACAGATTAAAATTTCCACATGGTGTTCTATATATGGACATTATTAAAATTTTGTTTTCATTCATGAACAATTCGCAAGCGCAAAACTCAATCATACCCTCCTCCGTTCTTTCTTCTGCTCTCCTTCTTTCCATGGCACGACAGCCCTTTCTGTCCATTCCATTTTTGTTTTTTTTCACAGCATAAGACAATAACATAAAATCATTACGATAACGAATCAAATCATATTTACTTCACAACTTAAACCTAACAACAAACAAAAAATATAATTTTTTTTCAGATAAATACTAAAATACTTTTCTTGATTTTTTTATGCAAACTCTTCAATGGCATCATCAAAATTCAGCTTTGATATCATGTCACAGTTAATATTCAAAATTGATAAGCAATTCAATGTATCCTCTACCATGGAATTCCTAAGGTACTTTTTTACTCTTTTTAAAGTTGAGAATGACCTTTCACCACTGGCATCACTAATCATCAGGATAGGAACATTCTTTTGTATTGTAGCGTCCAACGCACCGCTGCCGCTTGATTAGTGAATGTTATGATTTTCACAAAAACAGTCTCCCAACCTAGTCCTTTCCATGCGGTGCCGGCGGTCGCTAATTGAGGCGACAAGTTGAGAGGCAGCTTTTAAAAAGCAAGAAGCAATAAAATATACGTGTCGCCTCGTAGGCGACAGGTATATTGCTGCTTGCTTTACCGCCTCTTAAAATTCACCGCCGGGGGCTGATAGTCCCATACCTCCCCCCCCCCTAAATCCGGCACTGCAGGGAATATCTCGGAACTCGAAAGTAATAGAGAATTGAAATTTTAGAGTTGTAAATTAAAGCAATTAGTGCAGCTTTTTCTGATATTATGTTACCAATGAGCTTTGTTCTCGGTCACGTGACATCAAATTAAAAAATGATTAATGAGACACTGTAACAATCGCCATATGGGTTATTTTATTTCTCAAATGCATAAAGTCATATCGAAAGACATTTAATTCGTGAAACAAATACAAAATCTTAAAACTCGTTCCCATCGGAAATATCTCATACACGACAAGAAAAAAAACACGTAATCTCCTTATAGAAATTGCGGCCTGTTGTTTAGTCTACCGCGGAAAAAGGCCATTTAAAATATCGAGTTCAGAATAGGGCCTTGTATTAATAGTAAGCAAATCAATGAATGAAACCATTGAGTCGGGAGACTGCTTAGTTGGAAAGCGATACACACGTCCTGACACTTACGAATTTTGCTGACGGGGGTCAGCTTGCATTAATTTTTAATTTAGGCACTGAACGTGGGAAATACTGATTCAGCAGAAAAATTCGACCATCTTGAATTGGGCGGGACTAATTCATTTTTCATCGTGAAGAAATCTGAATTATGGCCCAACGGACGAATGACTGATAATTTGGTTCCTGAGGGAGGACTCGAAAAATGGTACCTCCAACGAATGTTGGGAGGGGACCTCTGATCAGAAATGTCGAGGGAAAGTCAGTCAGGCGCGCGGTTCGGTAGAAATCAGGCAGAAAACTGAGTTTTCGTTTGTGGTCGGGAGGTCGGTTTATATCTACACATTTTTCCAACGGTTTGTGGATAATTGTATATCGAAAATTTGCTATCTTAGAAACATCCGAATTCTAGAATCTAAAATTGAAATTATTTCTTGTGATAAATTAAATATATAAAAGACGCGTCTATAACCGGGATTTCAAATAGAGTGTTTCATCCCAGACGATAAATACATAAAGGATTAGCTGTTTTTGTTTTGGTAAGAAACCCAATTGATGTATACATGAACTAACTCATATATGTTTATTTCTCTGCTACGAATGCTTATCTCTTGCACTTAGCCAGATCTTCTCAGAACACCAACCCATAGTTTGTTCAAAGTAATAGTTAGGGACATTGGCTCCGGTTAGACGTAGGAATTATAGTGAGTGTCGCTAAGTGGAAGACACAGTTGATAATTCTGATTTGGAAATCGTTGAAAGAACTCCCAAAGAGAACTTATTTTGTTATTGAGGTAGAAACGGTTTTAGCATTTTATATAATTTTTGTTTAATTCGACGTTTTCCTTCGTGATTATTTGTAAAATCACCAAGAGACTTCCTCGCAAATTGAACTCATCAAATAGTTTTTTTATTTATCTATATATATAGCCATTTATTTGGTTTTGTTCTATTTACACTTGAGATATTTTTATTATTTTTTTTCCTTAATAGATATCGTTTTTCCGACGGTCGATTATTATTTGTAAATTCCTTCACTACTCCCGAAAATACCTGAGCAAAGACTTGCAAAACCAAAAGACTGCCTCTTCGTGCAGGCAGCCGAATTCTAGCCCTTACGGCTAGGATAAACCAGATAGACCGAACTTTAATTTTTATTCCTATCTGGCGTCTCCGCACCAGATAATTTTTTTTCTAACATCCTAAAAACCGCGGAGTGGTGATAGCATTGCTGCCAAATTATTTTTATCTGGGTTGTCCTGGGTCACAGAGGTTCTTTGAAAACCTTTAAGGAAATCTGGTCTGGGGAACTTTTCCTCAGATACCTGTAGAGTCAGTGTATCACCGAGAGACAGAAGAAAAAGCAAAAATAAAGACTGGTACAGGTAAAACAGTTTTCCATAATTAAACTTAACGACCCTCTTAAAGGTCAGTACTTTTCGTGACGACAAGTTGATGCGTCACCTTGGGGTAAGGTTACACACCTACAAAAGGGGTACCCCCCAAGTTTAGTACAACACAATATTTGTGGAACACATCGCATTTTATACCTTTCCTATAACACTCCATTGCTAAATCAGGTTTGTCGAGTTTTTCATATATTTCAGCTGCAGGTTCGAATAGCTCCTGATTTATTAGTCTTTTCAGAACGTTAGCAACAACAGCTAAATCGTTCAAGAGTTGTGGATGCTTCGATAGTAAATTTGGTACTCGTAAAAGCTTATTAGATTTCATATACATATTCAGCGCTTCCTCGTATTTTCCTTCTTGCTCCATTACTTGCCCGACTTTTTCATACTGACCACTCTGTAATAACAATGACATACGTTCTTCTTTCAGATCATTCAGATGTTCATACTTCCGTTGCTCAGCTAATCTGAAACAAAAAACATATTTGTCATTCTAGAAAAAAAGTTAGGATCAGTTTCACCTCAAAGCTTCATCCCATTTGTGCAACTTCTTATACATATCTAGAGCTTTTTCAATATTTCCCTGTTCCAGGAAAATATTTTCTGCCGTGGCAAGATCTCCATACAAAATTGACAGACGAGCCCAAACTTCCGGAGAATTATTAGGACTTTCGTTATATTTTTCAACGAATTTCTGAGCCTCCATTGAAGTGTCGTGGAGAAAATGTGCAGTGGCAACTTCTCCAAGGGCGCTGCTACATCTCTCTGCCAGAGATAAGTTCTGATGTTTCATAGCTATAACGTAGAGAGTATGCCACATTGCCTCTGCTTCTGGAGAATTGTCCATGCTTTCAAGGAATAAAACTGCTCTGTTGAAATCATTGTCGTTCACTGCAGTGCCTGAAATCGGATTTATGATACAGAACTCGGTACCAACGGGAATTACATTTTACTCAACTGAAGGTGGTGATTGAAAAAACCCCCGCCCATTCTTATGGAAAATGGGTCCCGGTGAAATTCGATGAATTTTTGATATGATGTATGTGCATGGGCCCAACTCAATCCTACGCTGGTTTTCAAGATACAGGGTATCAAAGTTGGTAACTGGTAGAAATAATTTTCATTCGACAGGAGCGAACCCCCGTACACCAGATGTTTTTTAAATATGACAACATGGCATTTTCGTTCAATACATTTTCAATACGGCTCGAGAAAAATTCATGAAAATTCATACAAGATGGTTTTTGATGATGCCCGATTCAGTGGTGATATTGACAATGTTGCCAAATTAACAGTTTTTCCAGATATTTAAATTAGTATGGTTTTTCAAATGAGAAAATGGTTCGTTGAAAGGTTTGTGAACGGTCCAATATTTTCAAAAGGGCTCGAGAAAATCTGATGGAATTTTATACATGATGGTGTTTTCAGACTTTAGACTTTTTTTTGTAGGGACATTTGAAAAATCGGGTTTTTGTGGAAAAACCAGTGAATTTGGAAATATTAAAAAATAAAATATGTCAGGAAACACTTTTAATCACGCCTCAAATGCTAAATAATACCTTAAGGGCATTTTATGACCGCTTGGGATATTGTTTAGCAGATGATGGAAAACATTTTGAGCACTTAGTCAGATAGTTTTCAGTTTTTGTTATTTCATTTGATTTCATCCTGTATTAAAAAGGATTTTAATTATTAAAAAGTTTATTAATCAAAAATTATCTTATACAAAATGATATTTTCTCGAGCCCTTTGAAAATATTGAACCATTCGCAGACATTTGAACGAAAATGCTTTGTTGTCATATTAATTAAAATCTGATATTTGGAGACATAAGTAATGGGTGGGCGCTGAATTGATTGCAATGAAAATAATTAGGATGTTCCATTTGAAAAAATTGAGTTACCCTCAGTATCTGAAAAACTATTGATTTGGCAACATTGCAAATATCACCAATGAATCGGGCATCATCGAAAACCATCCAGTAGCCCCTCAAACAAATCAATACCCAGAACTTGCGTGATTAATTCAACCACAAATACAAATTTATACAATAATATACAATAATAATATACAATAATTCAGATGGAGTTCAGATGGCGCCCGTAGTTTAGTGAACGCTAGGCTGCGGGCGGTGTCTGAGCTTCTGCCTTTACATGGAGATTTTGTTGAATCGTTTGTTGCAGACATTAGTTATTGTCTGCAGAGACCTACCCTATACTGATGAGGGCAAGAACCCAGAAATCGATCTATAGGTGGTCCAAATGTTTCAATGAATATTTCCATGCAACTAGCAATTGAGGAGACATCCTTGTAGGACTCTGCACGGAAATTCATCAGATGTAATTCAACGTTCGTCGTGGTATTAGCCAGGAAAGTAGTTGTTTTCTGATGGATTTTCGACCCAATTATTCCTATTGTATAGGATTATGGCAATAAGCGTCGTCCTGGTAGTGCAGGACATCTTGTTTCTCTATTAAAATTTGAAGCAATCTTTATCCGATGGAAATTAATTTGGTATAAAAAGAAAGGTAAAACGTTGATCTACGTACGTGCTCTAATGTTCTTTTGAAATTATCTGTTCATCTACCCAAAAACTTGTTTCAAAGTTACTGCATTTTTGGGACATTTTTGAGATTTTTTTTGTGGAAAAGTGGTTTGAAATTTCAAACTTCTCAGAACACCTATCACTTTCTAATAATGATAATAAATCGGATTTGATGAAATTATCAGTTTCCTAGATGGATTAAATGTTCGAAAACACTGCCTTCGAGATGGCCATGAAAAATGCTACCAGTTTGCCTATTTAACCGAATTGGCAGCGTTAATAATAACGGAGTTGGCAATGGTGCCGACTTCATTTGAACATGCTGTTTACATCACCAAAAAAATAGATTTTTCTGCTCTATTTCTGAAGAATTGACGGATTTTCCGATTCTCATTAACCTATCAGTTACGATCCACCGGCGAAGAGAAAAACTAGGACAGCTATTTGAAAAAATATCAGTTTTCGAATTACAAGATAGCGATAGTCTAATTAGCGCAAATCCTGCATATATTTGGCTTTTTTTCTTGTTTATGCATTTTCCAAAAATTAAAAAAAAATTATATATTTCCAAAAGAAGGCATTTCAGACAGAGGATATATACAGTTTTGACGCAATTTTGAGTAGATTCGAAAAATTCAATAAAAATTGTGAAATTCGATTTAAAATATTTTAATCCATAACAATTTTCAGAAAACTATCCCTAGTAGTTTCCAATTTATAGATTTAGTAGAGAAAGACACTGTATACAATTTGAGAAAAGTCAGCTTGATGTATAATACTAAACAAAACTCAGAACTTACCGAACTCTACTAACCCTTCGTCAAGTTCTAAATTAAAAGTATTGTTTCCATCGACGCAAATGGCTTCCGTTTTTCCATCGTTTCTCACAATGTCAACAACATCTCCCTTAATGGTCATCATAGTGGGGTTTTCAGGTAGCTCAATATTATACCAAATGGCTAGAGTGGTACCAGCTTGAGCTACAGCTACATCACTGCTTTCTACCCATTGAACGAAACCCACCCCTGTGAAAATGGTTTGCTTTATTCGAGTGGTGGTATCGACGAGATTTAGTCTATAAAATAAATGGTAATAATACGACATGAAAGTAGGAATATTCTTTATTTATACCTCTGTTTCTTGTCTCTGAAAAGTAGTTTGTGTCCAGTTTCACTGAGTTCCAACCAATCGATCTTGGAGTCGTGATTAATTTGAGCCATCATAAATCCGCTCACTAAATCGACTATACAGATTGTTTTCAAGTCCAGCAAATATGCCAACTTTTTGTTGTCCGATGTCTGATTTCTTTCATTGAGTCTCACACTGATCAAATGAGGATTGGCAAATTCGGTCCTCACGGAACAGAGTATATCATTGTCTCCATATTCTATGAGAGTTAGTTCTCCAGCATTGAAAATTAAACAAACGTTTGCATTTTCGAAGTAGAATTTCTCATGGCGGCCAGAATAATTCCACGACACCTTAAATTTTCAATAATAATAACATAAATAATAAAAAAAACAGTTATTATTAGGTGTTATGCTATAAGACACATCGCCAAATTATCCTGGGGTTCAGGGTCGATCCTAGCAGGTGTGCCAATATAATGAACGGCCACAGGCCGCATATAGTTCACGGTTGGCACGCAGCTCGAAGATTAATGATGAAATCAAAGAAGGAAAATAGGCGGAAATCAACAAAACGAAAGAAAAAAGTAAATATGCGTCCCGGGAAGCGTCGACTTTGAAACGCATAGCAACAGGGAAGCCAGCCACTGTGTATGGTGAACTACTAATTGAGTTGATTTTGAGCAGCACTGAACTTAAACATGGGGCACTGGTAGCTGACATTGAGGACGATGCAATCATTGGAATGGACATCATGGATTCGAGGTGGTTTGAGTTAAATTTCAAAAACGGCGTCCTACGTGTGAACGAAGAAGACTTGGTGATCCATGGAAAAAGTGAAGAGATGATCCCGGGTCCTATTGACTGAAAATATGAGTGTACCTGAGAGGGATGAAACCATCCTGAAGGCTCGCCTGGACAGGGGTGCGAGCATTGGAAACGTGATGATGTTCGAACCTGTTCTCAATGATGAGAAAATCGGACAAAGAATTGCACTAGGAAAGACCCTACTGCGTGTTGATGAATTTGTGCCAATAATAGTCATTCATGTCAGTTATTATTCAAAGACCTTGAAGAAAGGAACAATTTTGGGGCACTTTTGGTCAATTTCCTCTGTGATCAGAAATGTAAGCAACTTGCCTGCAGAATTGGAAAATTTGGTTGATATCTCTTCCAAAGACGTTAGTCCAGCTCAACAGTCCAGATTCACTGATCCAGTCAAGAGGTACCAAGACATCTTCGATGTTGGACTAACAAGAGGGGGTAGAAGGAAGGTGGTCCAATACAAGATCGACACTGGGAATGGAAGACCAATCCTTCGTCTTGCCAAAAAGGAAGAAGCAGACAAAATATTCAGCGATATGGACAAAGAAGGAGTCATCGAATCATCCGACACTCCCTGGTCCTCTCCAGTTGTACTGATAAAGAAAAATGAAGGATCGACACGCTTCTACTTAGACTATCGTCAACTAACCAACCTGACGAAGAAGGACAGTTACCCTGTCCCGAGAATAGACGATACCCTAGACGCGTTTGCCGACTCAAAAGTTTTCTCGACTCCATATTTGAAGAGCGGATATTGGCAGATAGAACTGGTTGCAAAAAATAGAGAAAAAACTGCCTTCACTACCGGCTAAGGATTGTGGCAGTTCATAGTTATGCCATCCGGGCTCTGTAACGCTCCAGCGAACTTTGAGAGATTGATGAAGACAGTGTTGAAAGGACTCTCCTGAAAAACGTGCCTGGTATACCTCGACGACATCATCGTAGTCTACGTGAGAAATCTCGAGGAGGTACTTCTGCGCCTGAGGAATTCCGGACTGGCACTGAGCCCTTGGAAATGCCACCTGTTGCAGAAGGAAGTCAACTACCTTGGCCACATTGTCGCTGGGGAAGGAGTTGCAGTAAACGACCAGAAAATTAAAGCTGTCAGAGACATCCACCAGCTTCGGAGTTTATTTAGCCTTTGCACCTACTACCGTCGATACGTGCTACAGTTTGATAACATCGCCAAACCAGTAAATACACTGACAGAAAGATAAACTTGATTCCAGTGGTCCCCGGAATGCCAAGAGTCATTCAGTAACCTGACAGAAGCTTTAATCAACTCACCGATCCTGAGCTATCCCCTACCCAATGGAAAATTTATTTTGGACACTGATGCCAGTAACTTGACTTGGATCCGTCCAGCCGGGGAGAAGGACGCCGCCGTTCGCACAACCATCGTGGTTGACGACGATTGGAAAGATCACGAAATTCAGAAACACCAAGAAAAAGATCCAGACCTTGGTCTAGTCATCGGCTCGAACCATCATGACAAGAAATCGCGCTTTTCTTCAGTGGTTAAATCGTACTGGGCCAAAGGGAATTCTCTTACGTTGGAAAATGGGATCTGTTGTAGTCCGAGGATGGCGGAGAGAAAAAACGCTAGACAGTGGTACTCAGGTCCAGGAGACAGAAAGTGCTCCGAGAAGTCCCCCAGAGGATAAGATTACCTTCCAGCAGTTCAAATGAACAGAAAGTGTCACATGGGCTAACTCGAGAAGAGTTTGGGTATTGGGACAATTGGAAACAAAGAACTTATATCCAGTTTCCAGTTTCAAGTTCCCAAGCTGGTCGAGAAATTCTAGTGAGTTTTCTACCCTCAGGCTAGGTTTTGCCACTAGAATATTCGTTATATAACTGTTTGTGAGTCATATCGCTATTTTAATCACTGTTTGTGAAGTTGATGTTAATGCTTATTAGTAGGAGATTTGAGCCGGTTCTGGGCCTCCCCCCACCACTATGACGTCATCAGTGACCTTGACCTATGACCTATGACCTCGACCTATGACCTTGACCCATGACCTTGACCTATGACCTATGACCTTGACATATGACCTCGACCTATGACCTCGACCTAGGACTTGACCTAGGACTTGGGCTTGCCCTTAGCCTTGACCATGATGTATATTGTTGGGAGGTGTTCAGGGTTTGTGTTTGTCCTAGAGATTGTGATGACTTGATTTTTTTTCATACACGGACAAGTACCTTTTGCCAAGTACTTAATATATTTTTCTTACCTCAATGTCTTTCATGAATACTTACTCTGCCATTGTGTATGATCTAATGTGTGGAGTACGCATAAAAATCTAAACCGAAGTATAGAGACGTCTGCACGCCACGGATATCCAGTCAGATATGTGAACTGGCGTCACACACCCATACACTGCGGTGACTCATCGACTACTCTCCGTCCTCTCTTCATTGATATGGTGGGGATGGTTCTGCTGTGACGTTGTATGAATAGTCGAAGCGGATAGAATTTGTTCACCCTCTCTCCCACTCATCGATATTACATATAAAGGAGGTGGGAATGATTGTGAAATCAGTATTTTGTTGAGTTTTGTGCTGAGAAGACGACATAGATAAAATGTATTCCTGTGGTTGTGGTAAATCGTTCACTCGTAGTGATAATCTCCGTCGGCATCAACTTCAAAGTTGCCAAGGTGGCCCTTCTGTGAAAAGGATTAAGTTAGATGTGGCTGCATCGACACCAATGTACACATGCAATTGTTGTAATGTGACAATTCCTACATCCCAAGTTAATTCTCACAAAAGAACTCTCCAACACAGGAACAATGCATGTGTGCAAGTGAGTGATGGCATACAGATTATAAGGAATGCTTTCAAGTGTAGAATTGTGAGTTATAGAGTGGAAAGTACCAATGTTTACACTGAATATATGCCATTCTTCAATGAGATCAGGGAGAAGGTTATTGGATTACTTGAAGAGGCAATAAAGGTTCACAAGATCTTTAAAGTGAATATGGAAGTATTTGGGAGCTACATTGTTCAAACACGGGATTTGAGTGACACGAAGTCATTCAATTCACAGAATAAAATTGTGGATCAGTCTACGGATTTGGGTGCATTATTCGATGGATTCCGTGATGTCATTATTGCTCAGACTACGGAATTTGAAGAACGTGATTCAGGTATTTATTTAAAGTTTCATTTCTATTTATATGAATAATAAATTATTGTTATGTTTCAGGATGGAGTTGTGAAAAAATTAAGTTCCTCGAAGTGAACATCAACAAGTATAGTCCACTCAGCGGATGTTCGTATGTGAAGCTGCCCGAGTTCATTGAGACAAGAAAAGGCGTTGTGAATATTCGTAATGAAGATCAACATTGTTTTGCATGGGCCATCACATCTGCATTGTTTCCTGCGAATGGTAGAGTGTCAGAAGTTTCCTCATACCCCCACTACGCCAATGTCTTGAATGTAACAGGTATGGATTTTCCAGTTAAACTTCAAGCTATAAAAAAGTTTGAGGACATGAATGATATTTCAATTAATGTGTATGGGTTAGAGTCAAAACTTGATAAGGGTAAAATGAAATATGAAGTGGTTGGTCCGTTGCGTTACTCACAGAGAAGACTTAGAAGACATGTTAATTTGTTACTTATAACAGATGATTCTGGCAATAGTCATTATTGTTGGATTAAAGACCTTTCTAGGTTAGTTTCAAGTCAACTATCTGCGCATGAGCATAAAAAATATTTTTGTGATGGATGTTTATTGTATTTCTCTCACGAGCGATTACTGTTACGTCATCAGTTGCATGACTGTAATCACTTGAGTACTACAACACCATCAGTCAATTTCAGAATCAACAAATATGGTAAAATGTTACCGGGTAATGCACTTATGTTTGAAAATTTTGAGAAACAAATGAAGGTGCCATTTGTAGTTTATGCTGATTTTGAATCAGTTCTCAAACCCATTCAAACTAGTCAACCCAACCCTAAACACTCATTCTCGAATAAAACATACAAACACGAACCTTATTCATTTGCTTATTCGATAAAATGTTCATACAATGATAAATTATCGAAATTTGTTACATATAGGGGTGAGGATGCAGCCGAGAAATTTGTTACAAAACTTGAAGATGATTTGAGAAATATTTATCACAATTATTTGAGGTATCCAATTCCTATGGCTGCACAAACCCCCGCGGAAGAAGCAGAGTTTTCTTCTACACAATTTTGTGGAATATGTGATAAACCATTCACGGGTGGTGATGTGAAAGTGAGAGACCATTGCCACCTCACTGGAAAAAAAAGATCACCTGCCGCACATTCCGTATGTAACTTAAATTTCAAATTGCCAAATTTTGTTCCAATCATTTTCCATAATCTGAGTGGGTATGATTGTCATTTGTTCATAAAAGAACTGTATAGAAACAAAGACAAAGTGGATGTTATTCCACAAACTAAGGAAAAATACATTTCTTTCACTAAGCATCTATTCACTCACACATACACTGACAAAGACGGAAAAGAAAAAAAGAATTTTTTGAAAATGAGATTTATAGATAGTTTCAAATTCATGTCGAATTCTTTGCAGAACTTAGGTGCTAACTTAACATCCGATCAGTGTATTGAGATGCATAAACATTTTCCACAAATTGACAAATTCAATTTGATGAGACAGAAAGGTGTTTTTCCATATAACTTTGTTGATCATATTGACAAGTTGAATTATCCAACTCTACCCACTAAAAATCAGTTTTATGACAATCTTAACGGAGAGCATATATCAGATAAGGATTATATGAGAGCGAAACTTGTTTGGCATTTATTCGAGTGTAAGAGTTTAGGGGAATACTCGGATTTATATTTGAAGTCCGATGTTCTTCTATTATGCGACATATTTGAGAATTTTCGAAATATATGCTTAGATAAATATAAATTAGATCCAGCACAGTATTATACAGCGCCCGGATTATCGTGGGATGCAATGCTGAAGTATACGAATATTGAATTGGAATTATTGACAGACATTGACATGATTAATTTTTTCAAAAAAGGAATACGGGGCGGAATAAGTCAGTGTAGTGAAAGGAAGCATATAGCTAATAATAAATTTTTACCCGATTATAACCCAGATGAACCTTCATCATACATATCATATTTAGATGCAACTAACCTATATGGTCACAGTATGTCACAACCATTACCCACCAACGATTTTGCATGGCTAACACCCGATGAAATAATCAATTTGGATGTAATGGGAGTGGCATCTGATAGTCCATACGGTTATGTTCTTGAAGTAGATGTTCATTATCCCCAAGAGTTACATGACAAACATGCTGATCTTCCCTTTCTCGTTGAAAGTTTAATACCACCACACTCGAAATCAAAAATTCCTAAATTAATTCCAAATTTAAATGACAAAAGAAAATATATTGTACATTATAAAAACTTACAGCAGGCTGTGGCCAATGGTCTTATTATTATGAACACACATAGAGTGTTGAGATTCAAGCAGTCATGTTGGATGAAACCTTATATTGATTTGAACACTGAAATGCGAAATCGATCTAACAACAAAGCTGAAAAAGATTTCTATAAACTCATGAATAATGCAGTTTATGGGAAAACAATGGAAAACGTTGATAACAGAATTGATGTTAGACTGGTTACGCATTGGGAAAGTATCAAGAGGAAAATTGGTGCTAGCGCCCTAATATCACGTCCAAATTTCAAAAGCTGTTCAATTTTTTCAGAAAATTTTGTTGCTATTCAATTGGGCAAAGTTAATGTATTGTACGATAAACCGCTATATTTGGGATTTTGTATTCTAGAATTATCCAAAACAGTCATGTACAACTTTTTCTATGGATGTATTAAACGTCATTATGCAGAAAATGCCACCTTACTCTACACTGACACGGATTCTTTAATTTTGAAAGTAAATACCGATAATTTTTATGATTTCATGACCAACAATATATGCGAGTTTGATACTTCCAATTACAACGTAGGAAACCAATTCAATATTCCTATTACAAAGTCAATTCTGGGTAATTTCAAAGATGAATTTCCGAATGATCCCATAATTAGCTTTTATGGTACCGGTGCCAAAGCATATTATGTTCAGTCTGTAGGTAGTGAATTCAAAAAAGCAAAAGGTGTCAAAAGATCCGTCATAAAGAATGAATTGACATGTGAAGATTATAAGAAAATTGTCGAACAGGGTGGTCTAATATTCAGGAAGATGAACTCGTTCAGAAGCATATTGCATGACATGTATACTGAATTGAAGAACAAAGTTGCATTGTCATACCATGATGATAAACGGTTCATCATTCCCAATACGACACACACTCTTCCTTGGGGTCATAGCGATATAGAATTCTACCAGAATGATCCAGTAGAGAATATTCGTTGGGTTTCCAATATTATTCAATCTTTTTCCCAAGAGAGTCCTTTGGATCAATTACTTCATTTATTAACAGCTGAATTGAACAAATGAAATATCATTTCAAATGGAAAATTCACCACCATACTTATTTATTTGTATTTGAGATGTAATTACGCTTATTATATAAAAGTCAAATTATACTAGTCAATTTTAGTTAATGTCTTGTCCAGTTACCAAATATATAAAAATATATAAATATACACGTTATTCTGATTTCCTATTGTTTCATTTAAGAGAATAAATATCTACACAGAGATATATAGATTTTAATTGTCTTGAAATCATCAGTATGAAAGATATCAAGGTGGAAGAAAGATGTCCAAAGCTATTGATAAATTCGGCCGTAGACGAAAATGGGGTACTGTCAAAGTTCGAGTTCTTCAAGGTTCCCAAGGTCCTCAAGGTATGGGATTCAAGCTTTCGCCTGACGACCAATATGATATGCAAGGTAAAAGACTGAAAAATGCTGGTGAACCGATAGACGAGAGTGATTGTGTAACTCAATTATATCTCAATGAACAAATTACGGAGACGAAGGCACTTGTCCTTAAAGCCTTGCAGGCTGCCATACATGCCACAATGGCTAAGATTGTACCTGAAGCCCGTCAAGCATTCAATGAAAAAGTAGAGGAGGTGACTGATGATCTAGATCGCAAATACAAAAATCTAAAAAGTGATGTGGATATCAAAGTATGGGATGCTACAGCCACAATGACACGAAAAATATCAGAGTTGACAACTGAACTCGATTACAACAGCAAAAATCTGAAAAATGATTTGGATGCCAATGCATTGAATGTCACATCTGCAGTGATGCTGAAATATAATGATTTGGAAAGAAGGTTAGCTGAATTGGAGAATAAACATCCTGATGTTTGGCTCACACATAGACCAAAACTGTGGGCTCCAGGTAGTGATCCAGAACCCGCTGTTTGAAAAATAAATTTGTATTATGAAAATATTACAAATAAAATGTTCTAAATCAATGTTGAAATTTTTCATTTCTTACTCACCAAATATATTATAGAATTTGGTAGTGGGTGAGTTCTTTTTGAAAAGTATCAATTCAAGTTATGGAAACTTTGTACATTTTTGCCATTGAGTGGCGCAGATGCGTGTGTTTATGTTCTTTGTGTGGCCCTGAAAAGGGCCTATTGGGTGCTCCGAAGAGCTGGGTGCCATCCCGCATATTTATGCGGGACGACCACGGGGGGGTGAGGACTTAGATGACATCGTCATCCTCGTCATCCGATGACACCAAGATGATGGTGTCATCATCGGAGTCGTCCTCTACGGGGAACTCGTCCGGGTCGAGGTCCATATTTATGTCCTCGACACGGATATGGACCACTTGGCCATCATCCTCGAACTCATCCTCCGAGGAGCTATCGAAGTCGTCGACGCGTTGATCCATATCTTCGTCGTCCGAAGTCGACGGAGATGGATAGTTCCACACATCTGTGGAGTCCGACACCTCATTCACCTGAATCGGACCCCGTGGATCTCGATGGTAAAATGGATCCTGCCTCTCACCCTGGTATACCTGCTGGACCTGTACGGCAGAGACGATCTGATATCTTGCTATCATCGCTTCCCGTTCCAAATCATCTTCGAATTCGGCACAATGTCTCGGAGACGAGGTGGAGTCTGGAAGAGGCATCTTGGAAGACTGATACTATAATCTGAGCTGGCATTGAATTTATACTAGTTCGGGGGTGGCAGTGTAGGGTGGGAGAAAAGAGTGGGGGTTTGAAGGCTGAGAGAAATCAGGTGATGGGAGAAATACACATCATATTATTTTATAAAATATGTAAATAAAATATAAATAAAATATGTATATAAATAAAATATAAATAAAATATGTGAAAACATAATTCAGATGAATTGAAGAAAAATGCCCCATCCTCCGCATTGTTCAATGTGCACCAGACCATTAAATGTGCACTCCTATTTCACTTCATCTTTTTTTCTATTTTTATTCTAAATCTACATATACAAAACTTATATCTACTTACAAATAACTTAACCTTAACCTTAACATATCTAAAAATTAAAATTAGCAAATTGCTCCAGGTTGCTTCGGAGCCGTGCCACCAAAGCCACCCCCTGCGCCTTGGCGTCTTCCAGCCTGGTGACTAGCTGGACCTCCCGGAGACTTTGCTGCCGATCGCGGGCCATCAGCTCTGCCTGCTGGCGCTCAAGCTCTTCCAGCTGGCGGTTGAGTTCTGCCCGCGCCAGCTGACTGTCATCATAGTCCCGCTGGGCCTCCTCTATCTCACGCTTTGCCCGTTGCACACTCATCTCCAGCTCAGGTACGATAGGTGCTGGAGGGTGGACTTCTTCAGCAGTGGGTTGTGGAGGGGCAACTTCAACGACAGGTGGTAAAGGTGCGTCTATAACCGGTGTCACAACAGTTGAGGATGTCTTCTTGGACACCCTTCTTCTGCTGTTGTGTGCGTGCTTCCTCGATGATGATTTCTTCGGTGGTTTTGGAGGCAGGAAATCATCATCGCTGTCAGCAATTTGGATTATAGGCAAACCTTCCATCGACGAATTTGCTCCTGCGTCACGGGATCTCTTGGAAGCAACTCCGTTAATGAACCCACCTTGCCGTCTGCGTTGGTCCATCGTCAGCGACTGCATTTCGGGGACCTCTCTCCTGATGACGTCCATAACGTCATTGAAGTGCTCTTCGTCTGGCATTTGAGGTGCGGCGCCATCCACCCTGATGTTACTCAGGATCGTTATTGCTGCAAGACCAGTTAATGCGGGAGAATCCATAGCTAAACATACAAAAAAAAATTAAACGGGTTCATGATTACAAGATTGTTAACTTACTCTCAAATTATTACAGCTTGCTATAGTCTGCTAATTCAGTTGGCTGGTGGTTGATCTGGCGGGTGATCTTGTGGATGATGTGGTAGCTGATGTCAGTTCAGAAGAGTGACTGAAGATTATTCGGAGGAAGTTCTTGTTTTAAACACTCAGACCTCCACCCCACTCCTCTTCTTCTTCTCCGACCTCCTACTCCAATCCCCACTCCGACCACCCACTCCTCTTCTTCTTCTCCGACCTCCTACTCCAATCCCCACTCCGACCACCCACTCCTCTTCTTCTTCTCCGACCTCCTACTCCAGTCCCCACTTCGACCACCTACTCCGACCTTCCACTTCAATCCCCACTATGTCTTAAGCCACACCTCTTTCTTTAGCCAGTATCCCTCAGACCAGAAAACCCCACCCCATCATAACCCCACCCCTATTTCAGCTCTGTTATTTGTTACAATGTACACATCCACCTACGGGACAGAGCAGATATAGGGGTGAGTGACAAGAATAACAATTATGAGTGGGAACATTTGCATACTCGAGTGTATCATGTGAATTAACATGCTGATACCACTCACCATTATTATTCATGCCGCAATACCGTACAAAACAAATATCACATAGGAAGCGTTTTTCATTATCACAAGTTTTGATAGTAACAAATGAAAAGCTGCAACAGTACAAATTTGTTGCAACGTCTTCTAACACCTCTGTCATATTTATCTGATGGGCATTGCTCACGATCGTTTCGGGGACATCCTCACAGTCTGGTACAATTCCATCGTCTACTTCTGGTTCTTCTCCGTCATCTTCTAGGAACTCTTCTTCGACGAAGTCATCCCCAGCGGGTATGTCTTGGCGGCCATCTTCAAAATCTACCAGGTCATGGAATTCGCCATTGTCACCATTCTCACCCACTACAACTTCATCTTCTTGTTCCCAAACAAACTCGTCACCTGCCAACACATCAACTTGATTGTTGGCATCTAATTGGGAGAGGGCTTCCAATGCAAAACCAACTTGATCAACCATAATTGCTTTACAAACACAGTTTCTAACAGAAAATACAAAAGTCGAATGAAATGTTAGGATTTTGGACCGATTTTATATGTTACAATCGTGAGTGGGGGTTACCACCTCCACTAAACCAACACTTCATCTCCTGAGAATAGCAATTCCTCCATTAACCTAGATTTCCTCGTCATCTAATTAGTGACGCAAATGCAAACAACGAGGATACAAAAATACTGAAGATATTTAGGAAAAAATATTTGATTTTCGAATTAAACCACAGAAACATGACAAAAATATATCTTCAAATTTTTTTCTATTAGAATTCATCCTTTCAAATCTTTTATCAAGTATGACATTTTTCGATAAAATCCATTATAACGTGGATACAAAAATATTAGAGATTCTAAAAAGAAATGTTTGACTTTCGAATTAAAGTGCAGAAACATGACAAAAAAAATATTTTCAAATATTTTTTCTAGTTGAATTTACTCTTTCAAATCTTTTATCAAGTATGACAAATTTCGATAAAATCCATTATATCGCGGATACAATACATTACAGCAATTCCAATATGCACTGATTCAACCCCGCATGGAAACGCCAATGATACCTGCCGTCTACAATAGCTTTAATATTTTAGTAACTGACCGGTGAGGGTGAATTTTACCTGAGATGACCGTAAATTCATTTCATTTGGGTAAATTTTTATTTCATAGCGTCTCTTTGCGATAGTTCAGTTGTGTTTTATCTGTAATGGCGTTAGTAACAAAATCTCAATCAGAAAGTGAAGCGGCGGTTAAGGCACTGTTGGACATGGAAAATATAGTGCCGACTATCATATCACCCATTAGAGAAAACGAAATTGTGGAACAATCGCCTGTGAAAAGTGCAAGGAAGCGTAGTAGGCCGATATCGAAAATAGACAAATTCAAAGAAATCGTCAAAAAAGCTAGCCCATATGCCCGGAATGCATGGAGAATACCGAACTTTTCATTACAACCGAGTGTTAGGGAAGAATATAGAGTGGAGGACTTTAGCGACGACGACGAACCAACAGAACAACAGACAGACAAACCAAAAGACACAAAAAACACTACAGACTCAGGGAGTACTTCTACAGACACAGATACTTCATCTACAGATACAGACACAAAACAGACAGACAACAAACAACAAAGGTCTACAGAAACGGAGAATTTTGTCAAGGAAAGCAAGCGTATGTTTGCTTTACTGGAGAAACTTGATTTATCGACTGATACAGACAATGAAAATTTGAAAAAACTGAACAGTACATGTGATAGGTATGAAAAGAAATTTCGGGAAGCTCAGATACAACGTGACCAACTGAAAAATAAGATAGGAAAGCGTGAAGAAGCAATAGAATTCAGGAAGCAGATGATGGAAAACTATGCAATTTTTTTTTCAGGAAATGATTAATATGCAATTTTTTTTCAGGAAATGATTAGTTGATGAAAGTTCTGAAAGGAGTGCATATATATTAATTGGTCGATGTACACAGTGAAGGGCGATGTAGAGGGGCCCTTCACGGACTTTCATTGATTAATTATTTGAAATAAAAAATCTATTTTAAGCTGGGATCGGAACAAAATTCTAGAAATGAAAAATAAAAATGGAAATATTCATTGATTAATTATTTGAAATAAAAAATCTAATTTAAGCTGGGATCCGAAATGCAAAAAAAAATTATAATCGAATAGAAAAGAGAGGTTCATTGATTAAAAAACGATAAATAAAAAAAACTATTTTAGGCTGGGATTCGAACCTGTACAGCGCAAAATTCTAGATATGAAAAATAAAAATGGAATTATGCAAAAAAAATATAATCGAACAGAAAAGATAGGTTTTTTTTTTGATGGGCGAGTTCAAGGTCACAAAACCAAAAAAAGCCCGAGAAATAAATCTCTTAATATCACCCTCCACCCACCTCCTAGGTGATATAGAGAGATTTCTTTCTCGGGGCACACTGCAAACTCACCACTGAGCTACGCAGCCTCCGAAAGAATTAGTCAAATTTCTTCTATATGAATGTTTTAAATCAAACCCCTGAAATGTATGCGACTAAATATACATGCTCCTACAATTCCGTAAAACTGAAGAGTTGGTCCATCTAGTGCCAAATAGCACAACACATATAAACTATACCAACTGAGCTAATGCGATCTCCGAAGGAATTCGTTATAGCTACCTCTAAAGACCTTTATTTAACCCCTCATGATAAATTCCCCCAAAGAAAATATGACTTTTTGTGATAGAAGTGCAAGTAAAAGGAACGTATGTGAAATATCTTGCAGTTTACAGGCTTGTAAATTGTACATGCTTCAAAAACTCTGCATGGGCAATTTACAAGCATATATTTTTGACCCTTGCTTGTGTTTATAAACTGCTAACAGTTCACATACGTTCCTATTCAAAAGAGATATTTTCTTTAGTTCAGAAGTATTAACTTTGTTAATACTGGAGGAATTTAACATGAAGGGTCAAAAACCCTGGGTGGGCACCCATGTATCTGAATCTTGGCGTATCCACCAGCCATTGAAGTGCAGAATGTTTTGATTAGGGGCAATGCATTGAACCGCTTTTCAGATATTTTGCTGCGATTTTTTTTATATATTTTTTTGGAAATATATGATCATTGCGAAAGTTTTTCATCATAGAACTTTTTTGAAATTCCCACTTATGAGTGAGATATGATTTTTTTAAATATTGATATCGAGATTTTGTTGTAAAATTTATTTCAAGTATAACCTACAATTTTATATTTTTTCTTGGAAGATATGATCATTTTTAATGTTTTTGACCAACAAACTTTTTCTTTATTATCATTCATGAGTGAGATATAATTTTCAAAAATAAGTAGGAGTAGGAGATCTGAGCCGGTTCTGGACCTACCCCCACCATCATAACTTTCAACCAGCAAATTATTTCGCGGTTCGATTCGCGGCCGCGAATTTAATCGCAGTTCGATTCGCGGCCGCGAATTTAATCGCGTTTTGATTCGCGCTCGCGAATCAAAACAGCGGTCAAGGTCTCGAATCCGCGGATTCGTCCGTAGGTCTATTATTTTGAATTTTTCACTTTCTTGATGTCCAACACTTCTTTTTCCTATGAAGTTTGTGAAGGTAACTCCTGGGAGGGAGGGATATCTACTCCCTCTCCTTCTATGGTGGTTTGTTGTCATGTTCATTGTGCGCATGTACCAGTCGACTTGTTTGAATAAAACTTAGAGTCGCATTAACATCAGCACCATTTCTGTCCACATCCCATTGATATCACACATTCCTACGAGCTAAATATGAACTCATTACCAAATTTGTCTGCTGAAGAAGAAGCAATGCCATGTATTGCAACAAATGATGACTTTGGTTTTGAAGATATTCCGGTATATCACTTGTCATCCCAAGAAGGTTTCATCGATGAATATAACATTGATGATTATCTGAAGATGGGAGATATACCGGAACCTTCAGAAAGTGTTGATCCAACCCTTTCACAATTGTCACTACCAAAATGCCCGTCACTTCTCTCTCCTCTTAGTGTCGATACGAAAGCGAAACCATCTAGGAGAAAGTGTGCATCTACTGCTTCAAATCCCAAGAAAACAAGTAAGGGTGTACGGAAACCCCGTAAGAAGAAAGTAGATGACACCTTCAAGAATGTGATAGGTGATTTGGAAGATGTATCGCTTCATTCTTTTGGTCCACTGCAGCGTTGTGGAGACATGCTTAAGAAAGCGAAATGCAGCATCGTAAAATCGAGAGCTATCATCGTCAAATGCGATGACGATGTTCGAAGAGGTAGCATGGACGACGAGGTGGTTCTTCAGAAGCTCGATGCAAAGATTGTATCATCGAAGGCTGAACTGATCAAAATGTGTGAAGATGCAGATAAACTCCGTTTCAAAATCACACAGAAGAATCAGTCCGCCCTTTGTTTGAAAATGCAAGCTGAAATTGAGCTTCAGGAGTCCACTAAACTTTTTGATATGGTAGCATCTGTACGTGATAAGTGGCGAAAAGAGTTTGATCACGCATTCCAATCTGATAGTGATTAGCTCTGAGGATTATGAAATGTTATCAATGTTGTGAGTTGAAATGAAAGACTTTTTCAAAAATCTATGAAGTGGGGAGGAGTATGCAGATTATTTCGGTTTTGGCATACACTGGGCGTTGCGTTTGGTTGGGGCAACGTTCACCACTTCATGATTTATTCATTTTGAAAAAAAACTCAAAAATAGTTCTATATTTTCTATAGTTTATTAATAATCTTACAGCTTAGTGAGAATAATAAGTAATACAATTTCATTCAAATATTAAACCATAGCACTTTTGTGTAACCATGAATTCTTTCCGCTTGGAAGGCCTAACCACTTAATGTATAGTTTATTTCCTTTCCTCCTCAACACTTTTTCAACTAGGTATACGTCAGGATTTTGCGTTTTCAATAATTCTTCTCCATAAAAACATCCTCTAATCGGGCTCCCATCCATGTCTTCAAGAATATAAGTTATGGGGTATGTTTGGTTAATTTTAACAATTTTGAATAGTTCTGTTGTGTAATTGGCAGTGTAACCCTTTTCGAAAATATTCTTGTACTTGCTTATACGTACAATATCATTCATTCGAAATTTGGAAATACTTTGTTTTCTTCGAGGGATTACTTTGGAACTTTTGAATTTCAGTTTTGTTGCTGGCATAACATCGATTGGTTTCATACCAATTGTACGATGCACCTTATTGTTATATTTGCTTGTTATGATTGGAAGAATATTCAACCATTTGTTGTGTCCCATCGCTGAAAATTCTCTATAAAGCCACGTCTTTATTGTTCGAATTACTCTTTCAGCTATGGCCGCCTTCATGGTGCTGAATGTTGAATAATGGTTGATCTTATATTTTCGCATCAAAAATGAAAAAGAACTATTGAAAAATTCTGATCCTTGATCGCTTTGTAGATGTTTCGGGGAATAGTTGGCTTCTTTCAGCACATCTTCCATTGCATTGGTTACAGCACTACCTGTTTTATTTTTAATCGGCTTCGTCCATAGATATTTCGAGTAGCAATCAATGACCACAAGAACATATCGATATCCTTTGTTATGTTTAGCATAAGGTTGTAATTCGGCAAGATCTATTTGCCACAGATCTGCAAAACCTTTGACGGTGGTGGTTCTTCTGATGAAATTACGTCTTGCCGGCTTATGTAACTCATTGACAACTTGTCGTTTGACATCACTTATTTCATTATCCATCTCCTCGCAATCACTTATTTGTTTTCATTCAGACAAACAATTTGACAATGTTACGGCATCATATAATGAGAACAAACTGATCATTTTTGCTGATGTATTAGATTATTATACCTTCCTCACGTAATTCTTCAATTATGGAAATTATTTCATTATCATGTCCAGTGTGTCCAGCTGACTTTGAAGATATCAATAGCCGCAAACGAGCGACTAACTCCTTGGGTGAATTCCAGTAAACATAATTCGCAGGTTTGGGATCATACATTTTCTGCATTTTCATTCGATGGAACCCTTCACCTTTTTTTGTCCTACTTCTGGTCGTCTGATAATGTGATAAGTTTAGTATAGGTTTAATAACTTCACGGAATTTTTTAGATTTCGGGTGTTTGAAACCATTTCGCAGTAGATGTTGTTTGTAAGGTGCATTTGTTAGCCTCAATATTTTAGCATATGTATGACGAACTTCATCATCATCATCAACTTCAGGTGGGTTTTTCAAAAAAATCATGTTGTATAACTCCAGACTACTTGGGAATTCATGTGTTCGTGTTTTATTTTTGTTCCAAAATAATATATTTCCATCACTGAAACGTACATTGTGACTCCCCATTTTCAGTTTTTGTGTAGTAGGATCTAACCGTATGCCAAATATTCTGTCATAAGCTGCATTCTTAGTTTTGACATTTTCCAAATGTCTTTTCAAAACATCTCCAGTATTGTCTTCAAAATTATCAAATACGGACTTTTCATCTTTTCCGAATTCTTTGATGGTATCTGTCTCACTGTCAACAGATGATAATTCACTACTATATGATGAATTATTTCCCACTGAAGTACTCCTAACTTTTATTGGAGTAGACTGAGAATTCACTTGCTTCATCGAAAACGTCGGCTGTGGTGGCTGTGGTTTCGTGGTAGCAGCAGCTGAAGAAAGAACATTTAATGGCTTCATTATGGGATCATAGAGTTTTTCAAGCGCCATTCGATTTTCAATAAGTCCACTCTTGATAGAGTTAAATTTCTGCCGTACAGCTTCTGTTGTCTCAACAAGTTGGCGTTTCAAATTCAATTCATTGTTTTTATCTTCAACTACTTTATCATTTTTTGTCTTCATTTTGCTTCACAAGAGAGAGAATACACTGAAGTAACCTCTATGCAATTCAGCGATCGATTGAATGCGTATTGTATTATCATGGATATATAAAACTATCGAACCCCATGCGATATCTACCTTCATGCATTTTTCTATCCTTATCAATGACCAAAAATCCATATTGATCCTCCCAACATTTAACACACATCAATTGGAATTGCTTAAATGTTACATCGGGTGACACGTGATCCGAATAAATATGGTGTAGATTCGTTTCATCTTGCTTGAACATTACGATAAAGTTGGTATTATCTCGCACTAACTGTTTGGGCACTCGTGAATATGTTTGAGCAAGATAAAAACAGTCAACATCTTTATGACGTCCCATACAGAAATATGATCTTATAATATCCTGTTTTTCACATATTACATCATCGAAAATGAAAACAGAATTTGGTTTGGCATCGGATGGTTCCACTATTTCTGCATTATTACTGAATGTATAAAATCCCAACCCCTTGATGGGTTCCAATACATTTCGTAGGAATTGATATTTGGGTTGATTGAGTGATTTCGAATAGAGATAAACATTTGTGAATCGCAGTCCTTGTGGATGTGTTAAAAGAGAGATCATGGCATTCGTCTTTCCACAATTCGATGGTCCGATAATGAGTCCTCGAACAGATGATGGAAGTAGTGGACCATGCCGCAACACTTTCTGTCCATTCAATCCACAACCGAATTTTTCATCTAGATTATCTACAGCAAACTTTTCTTTCTGCTTCACAATGCGCATCGTACCGTGGTTGGAGACTATGTAAGCGATGATATGCTGTGAACATTTCATTTAAATGAGTACCATCAAACGATACGGATGTGTTCGTAGTGGATGCAGAAAAAGCGGTCGTGGATTCGTTAATAATTTAATAAACAAATTGCCGTTCGAATTACATTTACCCGGAGGATATCAGTATTGTGGACCCGGTACAAAATTGGAAAAACGTTTAGCCCGCAAAGATCCTGGAATCAATAAATTGGATATTGCATGCAAACAACACGATATTCAATATTTGAATCATCTAACTGATCTCACAGCGAGACATAGAGCAGACAAAGAACTCGAATACGCAGCTTGGAACAGGGTTAAATCGAAGGACGCTGGTATTAAGGAAAGAATAGCTGCCCTACTCGTTACCAACATTATGAAATCAAAGAGACGTTTCGGTATGGGTTGTAGTAGTACTACTGTGAAGACAAAAAAGAGGAATCAACCGAAGAAAAAGAAGAGAAATCAACCGAAGAAGAAGAAAAATAATCTCATAAAAATCGCCTTTGGTTCTGGGGTGGTTCATAAAGTGCGGAATGTACTGAAAAAAGCTGGGGGTGAGCAATTTGTGACGAATAATTTGAAAAAAGCCACCGTAGTGGCATTGCATGCAGCACGTAAATACCTCAAAGCTGCCGGTGGAAAGAAAACGATCCGCACGCCTCGCATAATTCCAATACCTAAAGTCGGAGGGATTCTACCATTGATACCAATTTTTGCTGGATTGTCTGCGCTCGGAAGTTTAGCTGGTGCTGTTGCAGGCATCACCAGAGCTGTGAATTCAGCAAAAGCAAGCAGAACCGCCCTGATCGAAGCGAATCGTCATAATAGGAAAATGGAAAGTGTGGCATTGGGTAAAAGTGGTAGTGGTATATACCTTAAACCTTACCGTAAAGGACTCGGACTCTATTTGAAACCATACAATCCAAAAAACTAGTTGATTCCCTACCTCGAAAACCTCTCACCGACATCGATCTCACTTATTATGCCAAGAAAATGAAAATTCCATACTTTCGCGGTATTTTCATGCGTGATACATTACCCACTAGAGGTCCACGACACCGCGAGACCGCCATTGTCAATTTAGATGGAATAAGAGGATCGGGAACACATTGGGTGGCATACAGCAAATGTGGGAAAGACATTACATACTTTGATAGTTTTGGAAATCTACCCCCACCAATAGAGTTGATTCAATACTTCCAGAAATGTTCGAAAGTGAAAATTCTATATAACTATGATCGCCAGCAGAAGTTCAACACAGTTTTCTGCGGTCACTTGTGCCTGAAGTTTCTCTCTGAATTATTATAGAATGGATAAAACTCCAGCAATGACTCGAGAGGCTATTAGGACGATGGGATTATCACTCAAAATGTATTCAAAATATCGGACCTTGACAAGAATGGATCGAGTGATGCTTGCAAATATGCCGAAGGAAGTGATACTCGCATGCGCTGCACATGAGATTGCTTCTGTTTGGGAAAAGTTACCTAAAAGTCTACAAGATGATGTTGATATAATGAAATATAGATATTGCAATGACCACCACAATCTTGACGGCGAAAGCGTTTCAGATTCTGATGTGAATGATGGTCCTATACCTCGAAAAATATTCTGCTGTTATTGCAATATAAAGGATATGAATATTGGTGCTAATAAAAATGAAATGGATATTGATGAACCATCTCCGAAAAAGCGTAGGTTGTCCCGAGTGTGTTGTAGACAACAATAAATTGAAGTGAAATCCATAAAATGTATCAGTCATGTCACGGAAGTTCGAACTACAAGCTGTCGGGACGAGTGTCTTGAGTGCAGACTTTTTCCCACCCGTTGAATTGGATAGAAACAGTCGTTATGGATTGGGACTTTTAGGATTCTATGGATGCAACACAGTAAATAATATAACTGAAAAAAACAATGTGATCAGTTTTAGAATCAGTGATATAAGTTCACCAATACTTCAGAAGTACACAATTGAAATTCCATGTGGTGCCTATGAAATAGATGAGATCAATGCAGTTATTCAGAAACATATCATGTTTCGATTGTTTCATGGGAAAAATCAAAACGATACCAATGCAGATGATATATTCTACCTACATGCCAATAATAATACTTTCAAATGTGAGATGCGATCAAAATATGAAATTGATCTAACTCATCCGAATTCCATAGCAAAGATGATGGGTTTTAATTTTGATAGATTTCAACCGAATCAGATACACGAATCCTCACATCCGATAAATATAACAACTGTGAGACTAATCCGCTTAGATTGCAACATTATATCTGGTTCATACATAAACAATGAAGAATCCCACATTCTTTTTTCATTCGATATCGATGTGGAGCCTGGATTCAATCTCACAAAAGAACCACACAAGATTATATATATGCCCATCAGTCCAGAAGGTCGTCAGTTGATTCACAACATCACAGTGCGTATTTTGGATCATAATAATAATCTCATTGATTTTGGAAGTGCAGAAGAGATTGTTATAATTTTGGAATTGAAAAAAATCTAATAACTATTATGGGTTTTTGTTATAATAGACAGAATCGACAAGGATTTGAAAACATTCCACAAATAGCTAAAAAGGAAGGTTCGAATAGAAAAAGGCTCATTCCAAAAGTGTACGCTAAACAGTTAGCACACCACACTGCTCTCTCGCTGAGAGATCTCAAATTTTTGAAATCAATTGGACTGAAAGTAAGGAACAATGGTGCTCGAAACAAATAGTGAAAAGTTGAATATATTTGACGAGCCGATGCTCGATCATTCCCTCACAAGTTTACATGAGCATACATATAAACCATATGGATCACCATTGTTTAGGAATTCAGATGAAATTCGAATTGCAATCAATAATCAAGACGTTATACTTGACATTGCTGAGAGTTTCATTTATATAGAGGGTAAATTCACACCTAAAGATGAAACAAAATTATGTTATCTCTCGAATAATGCAATCGCCTTCCTTTTTGATGAAATTCGCTACGAAATGGGTGGTGAACAAGTTGCTGTGGTCAGGAAGCCGGGGATAACATCTACAATGAAGAATATGATATCATTTGGACAATCGCATGCTAACACTTTATTGACAACTGGATGGGGACTTTCGGAAACTAAACAGGATATCTTGGATACAACTAGTCACGTATTCAGTGGTAAATTACCACTGAAATATTTGATGGGTTTCGCTGAAGATTACAACAAAAGTATCTTGAATGCCAAACAAGAAATGATTTTAATAATCGCTCGATCCTTCAAGAACTCATATATTGGTGAGGTTGATGCTGATTTGGAAATCAATAAAATTGAGTGGAAAATAAGACACATAGTGCCAGAAGATAAGCACAAGCTCAAACTTTTAAATAGAATCAACAAAAGCGGTCTGAATGCTAAAATCAAGTTGGCTTATCGCATGTGGGATCTCTATGAACTTCCATCACTACGTGGCACGTCTTCAGACATATGGGCTATCAAGACAACCAACGCCCTTGAAACACCTCGTTACATCATCATTGGATTCCAAAGCACTACCACTTCTGAAGACAGGACAAAGGACATCACTAAATTCACAACTGCTGATATCAATAACATTCGTGTGTACTTGAACTCTGAAGTATACCCATATGAACGTTGGAATTTGGATTTCGATAAAAAACTCGATACTTCGGCTTATTATGCCTATGAGAACTTTCAACGAAGTTATTATGATAAAGATATGAGTGAACCTCTCATGGACATTGGTCAATTTCGACAAAATCCACTATTCATCATTGATTGTTCACATCAGCCGAATGCCACAAAATCATCAACTATTGATATTAAGCTCGAGTTTGAAACTAGGAAAGTCAACTTCCCAGCCAACACCAAAGTATATGCACTCATTCTGCATGATACATTTTTGACATACAATGCATTGGATGGTTCAGTTCACTGCAGATATTGATGAAGACACACACACACACACATTTTTTTCATTTTTCTTTCTTTATTCATGTAAAAGAGAAATAGGTAAATAAAACATGTGTAAAAAATTTTTATGTTTTTTTATTCAAATATCATTAGCTTAGAATTCAAATAGTCTTAGGTATGTACAAACAATCTAATATAACTTCTTCTTCATCTTCATCATAATTTTCTCCTTCTTCGATTTCACTATCATCATCATCCAGTTGGTACTTTTTGATGATGTCTTCAGGTAGGTATGGTAGGAGGCGGTGGAGAAATCTTTTCAGCTCACATTCAATCATTGCGTCGCAGAGGTGATGTAGATCGAAAGAACCATCTGTATATTTCTCGCAGAGATCCACACCCTTTTTGTAGTTCTCGTAATCACGCATACAGTGTTGGATCCTTTCTTCATCATAGCATACGCTCAGGTCATAAATGGTGGCGTGGTGAGCATCCTCGCTCAAAGCACGCAACTCAGAAGTTAACCTTTCAACGGCGGAAGAGATGTCTATGGCTTCGGTCCAGTGTTGACTTGCATACATCATCCACATTTTTCAAAAATGAAGCTATGATCAAAGAGAAATTATTGAAATAAGAATGCTACAAAAATAATCAGTACTACTCACATTAGACTTTTGATGATGTCTCCACCGAAGAGTGTGTTTAACAATGTATGAAAAGTTTTTATATTTTCCTTACAATTATCACCTATAATATAAAAGAATCAGAATTAGAAGATATGACAAGTGGAAATTATATATTACAATTATTCAGTGAGATCAAATTTGACCAACGATCTCGTTTTCATGCCGGCAAAGCTTTGTGGACTCTGACCCAAATATGCTACTGTATATTTACCACCTGATGAATTGATGCATGCTACATCATCATCGGTAAATTGTTCTGAAACGCGTTTTGGCAGCCATGTTTTGAATAATGTATCATTGCTTACATCAAGTAGTATCAATAAAATGGATTTACCAAACCGGGTAGAACAAACTGACATCGTCTTAATTGGGTAAGCTTCATTCAGTGGCAAAGATGATATTACTTTTTGCTCTAACACTTCCATCTCTTGTTTAATTATAGAATTGATTTTTTGTAAATCTACTTTTGGAACTGACATGATGATAATATATATGGAAAATATAAATAATTTTCAATAGAAAAACACACTCACTGATCTCTCTCACTGTGTAGGCACTGAATAACTTCACTACTCTTGCTGACTGCTCGACTGCTAGGTATACAACTTCTGATTTCATATCACCATACCAACTTCTTTTATAATAGATAGTGAACCACCCCCCACCACAGACTTATGAAACATGTATGATACAAAGCCCCCACCATGCGCGAGTTTGCATCGCATCGATAGAGGGCGGAGAGTAAATAGTAGTCGATGAGTCACCGCAGCGTATGGGTGTGTGACGTCAGCGCGGATCCAACCCACCCTATCGAGAGCGAGGGTGGATGCGCATAGCGTCACGCGACCCCTCCTCCCACCACCATCGCAAGGTATACATCACTGGAGAGTAATCAGAGTTCACATATCTGACTGGATCTCCGTGGTGTGCAGACGTGTTGTACCCTCTCTATACTTCGGTATAGATTTGTATGTGTACTCCACACATAAGGGTCATACACAATGGCAGAGTAAGTATACATGAAGGACATGGAAGACATTGAGGTAAGAAAAATAAATTAAGTACTTGGAAAAAGTACTTGTCCGTGTATGAAAAAAAAATCCAAGTCATTATAATCTCAATGTCAAACACAAACCCTGAACACCTCCCAACAATATACATCATGGTCAAGGCTAAGGGCAAGCCCAAGTCCTAGGTCAAGTCCTAGGTCGAGGTCATAGGTCGAGGTCATAGGTCAAGGTCATAGGTCAAGGTCAAGGTCATGGGTCAAGGTCATAGGTCGAGGTCATAGGTCATAGGTCAAGGTCACTGATGACGTCATAGTGGTGGGGGGAGGCCCAGAACCGGCTCAAATCTCCTACTCTTATTTTGAACAATTTTTCATTTTTTATTTCGAACATCTGTCGTGACTTATTCCTTCATAATTATATAATTAACAAGTTGGTCCAGTAGGTAGTGCAATTCAATCAAATTTAAGAATTACACATGTCAGAGGGTATATAGTTAGAAAGCAACACTTTCAATGCGGTATGAACTCGGAGACTTGTTTCATGATCCTTACCTCACTCAGAAGATTCCTCACCAAATCGGCAACGAGTATCGTATCATCGGTCCTGGCAACTAAATATGAATCCTTGCCCATTATTTTGACATCTTCGATTTCACCTCCGTGTTGAGATCTCAAAACAACACCTCTTTCATTTATATCTAAGGGCTTCACGAGGACCTGACTAGGCCCTACATACGTTATTTCGAATTTATCCTTCCAAATGGTTCTCTTCAGAAACGATTATTGCGATAATAGGGAAATCCAAAAATATCATGTTTTTCCGATTATACTAATTTTTTGTCGAAATTGTGGTGATTTTAAATTTTATTGGAAAATTTCGAAAATCTTGTAAACCGCTGTTACCCACTTTCTTCATCTGGCAGTTCCAGTATTATTGCGGCTCTGCTCCGGTCAGCTGGTGTTCGGCGGACAGCGGTTCCCAAAATTTTGATAAATTTTCCAACACAATTTAAACTTTCCACAATTTTTTTTAGAATTTTTCCCACCTGCCATTTGTTATAAAATGGCATCATACACCCGTCTTTCACGGGAGTGCAAGAGGTTGAATTACACCGTGTATATCACAAGAACTATAGGACGTACAGGGGTGGGATTCTATGTACCATGGAATTTTATTGTCGACAGTTTTGTCTCTTTCTCTCCCATAAATTCAACCATAATGTCATCTCACTTTTTCTATCGACAATATAATTCTATGGTACACACAATCCCACCCTTGAGCTGCGATTCAGTTCGAGTTGTGGCAAATTTTATATTCTTCAAGTACGAAAAGAATACTTTTTTAACTACCACACATACTTTTGAAATTATGATATACTTCTTTGAAATATTTCAGATGGAAGCAAAATACAATTTTCATAAACCTTTTTTTCCTACGAGCGTGCGGAAAAGTAACTTTTCCGCACAATTTTTACTTTTCCGTACGATTTTTACTTTTCCGCACGATTTTTATATTTTTGAAAATGATGATATTTAGGACTAACTAAATGATCTATGTAACTATTCTGTCTCATTAGTCATTTTGTAGCATTATTATAAAAACTTGTTTATTAAAAATCTTGTTTTTTCATTAATAAGATGGACAAAAACACTCGTAGGAAAAATATTGTACCTAACTCCTACGGAAAATGTCTATTCCGCCCTTAACGGCTTGTCCGAACTCCGCTCAGCGTCGTTCGTGCAACTGCCGTCGTGTGCGGTAAAGTACTACTTTCCGGACTTGTTAGGTAAATAACTATTTTTAATTAATGTTTTTATATTTCCATGTTAACGATACAACAAATTTAAATGAAATGATCAAAACCAACGAAAACAATATTATTATTTCAACACATACTTTAGAAATTATAGGCAAAAAATCAAAAATAAATCAGAAAATTTTGCTGTTTTTTACAAATATCTCCAAACACACCAAGAAATTTCGTTGGATGACTCCAGATTCGTATTCAACACCCATCAAATCATGGGGAGTTATAATAAAACCGACTACTGGATTTTTGCAACGCTAAACTGCCATTTGCCTGTATTATTTGACAATTATAGACAAAAGAGTCACAATGTTATATCCCGAAATATTTTAAACGCAAAAAACGAAAATAGATCTGATATTCTGTTCGTTAGTTTGAAACCAGAATATATACAATCTGAGGAATTATATTTCTATCTCATGTCTATTCCGTTACTACATCTTTTCTCGACATATGCACTGGATAAATATTTCTCCTTTCGAAATAGATTCTTATTTATATCCATGAGATAACGAAAAAAAGTGCAGAGTTGTTTACGGTTTCGAAAGTTTCAAAATAATATAATTCACAATAAATATTAAAGGGTCCGTTTGTTTGTTATTATCTTTTATAACATTATTCATAAAATATTTACCATTTATTTTGAAAGCCACCATTGTGATCTCGGAAGCTATAGGAGATACAAATATTGTTGAATGGGGTCCATTTGTGAGACTGGCAGTATGCTGTTCACAAAGTTCTGAGTATTTTCGAAAAAACACAAAAAAAATTATTGTATTTTTTTGTTGTTTTATTTGATGAAGGAAATTAAAATAACTGCACATTGACATTGTCTTTTGGCACCCGTCATTAGTGTAATTTTTTCTTATAATCCAATATCGCTTATCTACGAAGGCGAGTGGGAAGTGGAATTTGCACTGAACAGACAAACATTATCATCATTAATTTTATTATGTTGTCATTACCAACATATGGATAAAAAAGCGAGTTAAAAAAACATAGAAAATTATATCAGATGACAAGAGTGAGTGTTGCAAAGTAACCACAGTTCAAATACAGAAATGCAAAACGTTGTAGACAAATTCCCAGTGCTGTCCCAAATAACACGATGACCATGTTGGGACCAATGAGGGAGGTTCCAAGATTATCCGAGGGATGTTCCTAGGTATCCCAAATAGGTCCCTGGGAGATGAAAATGTTACCAAACTCCGCTTCGTTAGGATGTCCTCAGGATGTCCCATGCAAGTCATAGGGATGAAACAGAGATACAACTAGGTCACAACTAAGATCAATTTCTGCATGATTGGGACGGCCCGGGGATGTTTATAGGTATCCCAAACTTGTTCCTGGGAGATGGAAATGTTACCAAACCCTACATCCTTATGATGTCCTCAGGATGCATGTCTTATGACAACCAAGATATATCCTGTTTCTGATCATCCCACAATCATCTTTATGGTTAAAACTGATGTTTAGGTACAATCCGGAGATCACAATTTTTTGTTGCATGTAGTAGTTTAGTCCTTTGAAAGCATACAAAGAAAAACCTCTGGCAGTCTAGATTCCTTTAAAAAATACAGCCTTCGGATTTAACCAAATTCTCACAAACCTATTTCGGACACTAAAAAGGCAAAATTATTTCTTCTTTGAACGATCCACCACACACATTCTCTATCACTTGGTTTCAGCCATATATTTCTTTTTCAATAAAAATGCTTTTATTTTTTTTTCGAAAATTCGGCATTCTGTACTGAACTGAACAAGAAATGTGTTTTTTCATTTTGGAAAGTGGGAAGTTTTGTTTACATTCTGAAGAATCCTGAATATTGTTACTCACATTCTATTGTTTCATTTTCCATATCACCTTTCATGGAAATCTTCCGTTACGAGGAGACTAAAAAAAAGTAATTTTTAATAAAATCTCAAATATATCATTGATTTGTGAATTATAAGTATGATTGTGATATATCGCTGGAAAGGTAATTTTGTACCGAATTGCAATTGAAAAGAAATGGTACTTTCCATTTGAACAAAAAAAATTGGATACTGATTGCTAAATTGACATTCATGACATCAAATAGATGTACCAAATTTATAACAGCCACACAACAACGAAGATTAAGGGGGTAAATAAGTTCCTTTGTAGTTCAACGGGTTTGCCGTGAATATGGGCAAGGGTTCTTTAACGAACTCTTTCGCTTGCTTTATTCTTGGGTAGTTATTCCACTATTGTTCCATTTATGGATGATGGATGTCTTCAGATTAGATTTAATATTTGATGCTCCATCTCGGGCCACTACCTCTTTATTTCCCAGATGTCTTTTATGTCCGCATACACAGGCCAACATGATTTTGTTGTGGTAACCCAACTAATCCAGGACCCTAAAGCAGTCCTATACCAGCCGAGAGTTGATCTGGTACGTGCTGAGCGCTTTATAACTTCTTGGCAGTCAGAATAAAAGACAATGGTTTCATTTCCAGTCTTCAGCCTCAGTAATTTTCTGACGCCGTATTCTATGGACGCTATATATGGCTGAGATACAGTTGCGTGCTGTCCTAGGCTAATCGGGATTCTGATTCTCCTTTCCGCCCCGTTTATTCCAGCTTGAAATCCTTCGTTGATCTCTGAAACGACTGTGTACCAAGTCTCCTCCTCCTTAAATATTATTTCAAATCTGTATTTCGGGACCTGCGTGAACCAAGATCTAGCTTCCCTAAAAAATGTGTAATGGTGGCCGGTCTAGTATCATTTCTAGAGCTGTAGTCAGGGTTGTTCTAATTGCACCGGTAACACTCAGGCATGTCAGTCTTTGGATGCCACTCAGCAGCCTAATCGTCCCAGACTGATGTGTGTTGATTGCACACTACTCAGCTGTATGTTATAATGGGCCTTGCCATTCATGTGTGAAGCCGTAGAGTCATTTTTGTATTCAAAGTCCCTAGGGCAAATCTAGCCCTAACTACCATCTTTTTGGTGGTTGTGGAATATGCAGTTCTCCTTTCCTAATGTGAGAGTTGCTCTTGCTCTCAAAAATAAATTTCGATAAATTTCCTTCTTGGCTGGCTCTTCCCACTAGGGTGGTCATTTTTGAACTGTCTCTTATTTCAATTATTGAAAGCTCCTTTAATATGTAAGAGAGTAGCTATTACTATCGCTTTTTCATCGAGTGACTTGAAATACAGGACAATGAGATCATTAAGTGCAGTCAGTTTATTTTCCTGGCCTTGTCTATACGATTTAGGTTAGGGTGATACTGCCCACTTAAGACAGAAAAAGTTTATTCACCCTCTCTCATATTGTTGGTATGTATCCTCAGTCTAAGCAAGCTTCAAAGATTTTACACATTCCCCTTTTTGTAGGACGACTGGGCAGATTTCGTCTAGTCCAGGCAATCCCAATAGGTATTCTTCTTGGGACCTGTAGTCAATGCAGAAGAAAGTGGGCATTATACTCGCCTCCCCTGTTCGCTTCCATCTTAATTCTTAAGGAGCCCCAATGTACTCGCAATACTATCCTTGGTAGGTACTCTCTATGTATTCTTGAACATGCTGGTGGTTTCTCTACGTCTTCCCAGAATTTTCGCCATGAGTTTCTCTTTGACTCCCCGTGTTTAGTTTCTGTACCTTGTGAGTTTTGTTCTGTAAGTATCCAAGTTTTGGATACTCTTGGCTTTATTGAATAGCCTTCTCAGCTTAACTCCCACCTCATCCAATTTTTCTATTTAGAAATTCTCTGAGGCTCAAAGTAAGCCTTTTCAGTTTGTCTCACTTTGTTTGAATTTTTCAACGGTAAGGAGTGAAGTGATTATGTTGAACCGCATATGCCTGTGGTCTGAACATGATTGCCTACTCCTTACAACCCAGTCTCTGATTGTGTCACTTCGTTCACAGTGTCAGATAAGGGCATCTTCACGTTTAGCAGTGACCAAAGTAGTTTATTTGATTGTGTTGGCTATGAATGTGCCTTCTAGGATCAATTGTGAAACGGACTCACCTCTTGTGTTGACCTTCACGACTCTGAAATGTGAGAATCATATAAAAAATGTTATTTTTAAATTCAATCTATTCAACTTCGCGGTCTAACCGTTGAGTAGACACGTGCCTTTTAATACAGTGTTCCGAAGTCCAAACTTTGACCGGGAAGATTTTACTTTCAATTGGATTCAGAAAAAATAGTGTATGTTACTCTCATTTAATAAATGTGAACGTACCCGTGGAAAAAGACCCACCCCACTTCCTGATTTACTTACCATATTGTGCCTTTTAATCCAGTGTTCTCAGATGACCGAACTCCGACCTGGAAGATTTAACTTTCAATTAAACTCGTATGTAACTTTATGGCTATTAATAGACTCATGTGAAATTCATGACACTCGTCTAATTCCTTGCTTACTTTCTACTCATGAGGTCCAATTATTCAAGTGAAGAACGAGAAAACCTTGAATTAGGTATCGTAATTAATATTCTCTTACGTTGAATAAGTATTATTGAAATTCATAGGTAAAGTACTTTTGTAATAATTTCATCAAAATAACTTTCCATATTTGCGGGAGTTTTGGACATGGTATTAGAGCAATTTGTTTGTTATGGACAAATACTTCCTGTTTATCTGAAATATACAGGATACTCGTATAATTATCATAATGACGAATGAGTTTCGCTTGGAAAGTGACAACAAAGGAAAATACCATTAATTATGTGAACTAAGAATGAAAGGTGTGGTAAACATCCATTTTTTTTCATTGCACTACAATTCATAATTCATTTCCTGTTTTTAATTTTAAAGAGGTATATTACTGCTTTTGTGTTTCTCATGTTTAGATAAGAGCTTTTGTGGATAATGTCCTCATATCAATATTAATATTACTTTAATACTGCATAAACAGAAGCAAATTCATCAAGTGATTCTCAGAATTATCATATTGAGAATAGCAATGATCGTGTTTCAAATTCTTGTCATAGTCCAAGCAATACCGGAAAGTACGTGCAAAAATTAATATCCGAAAACAAAAAATATGAGCGTATAGGAAATCGAAATTCAGAATCAGTTTCTATTCTATGCGACTCCATCGTGATTACCGAACATAACCTAAAAAATTCTCAAAGTTGTGAAAAGCGATTTTTTGTTGATAACTAAAATACTACAGCACCAATCGAAAAAAGTTGAATTAAGAAATTGTAGGTATTAAAAAGATCTATCAATAGAATGGATGATAATTTTTTGATATCATTGATACCTTTCGAGTTATATCGGAAAAACCGTGAAAAATCGGGTGTTCTATAGCTCGTTAACTGTAAGGTATTTAAACTTGTTAATTACTGTTATGTGCAGCCTATAGCAAGCCAAAAAGTCGTTATTTGAAAAATTGATAAATGTTGATCATTTTTCAAAATATATGATGTTTTCTAAAAAAAGATGCTCTTTTACTTTGGCTACTCTTGCTGGGGGAATGGCGCTACAGAAACGATTCTGACTTATTTTTTTCTGTAAGCGTTGTACTTTCATATAATCGAATGATTATATTGATCAAGGGTCAAAAAATTACTTAAAAAAAATTTCGAATGTTTTTTTTTAAATAAATTCTTTATTTAGTTTTTGTAGAAATAACTTTTATGAACATAAATTCCCTGCATTATTTCACGCCTTAAAAAAAATTGTATTCCTACGATCACTAGGAGACGAGAAATTTTTTTTATTTCAAAAAAAATCTAGAAGGCTTAATAATCATCGTACAGCAGTCACTTTCATGGATATTAAGGTTGAATACCTATATTTTTAATAAAAAATACTAGAATATGTCTAGTTCATTAGCAGTATTATTTATTGATGAATAAAGTGAGGCGTGCAGGCGCCGATCGCGGCAGCTGTAGCGGGTGGCGGAGTGGAGATAGCACTGAAAACTTATTTCGTGCGTTCAAAGTGGCTTGTGTTTGAAAAATATTGAGTATGACGGCTTCTGAACAACGCACAAAAATTCCTTTGTAGTTAATTTGGGGTAGGTTGTCGAGAAAAACACGAATATCATATTCACAATATGATAAAATAACTCTATTATGACAAAACATTTATGAAATTATTACAGAAAAAATATTCATATATTATATTGATTCAGATTCGCTAATTTTCCTTTTTGAATTGGAGGATCGTCCGCTGAATCATTTGCCTCTTCTTCTTTTTCTTCTTCTTCCATAATGTCTGTTTGCAGACTATACATGAAGTTGGGCAATTCTTCATCTATTTCGATGGTAGGCGTCTCAAAATTCGCATTCACTCGAATCACAATGTGTGCAAACACTCGAACATTGTAGAAATTGCTTTATGCAGCCATAGGTTTTTGTTTTGCAACAACTGCTACAGCTGCATAAGATTTTTTCAATATCTCATCTGGTATCAATGGTTCATCAGTATAAACTGGCATTAATGCTTTATTCGTAATTTTTTATCCCGACTGAGTGATCCTTTTGTCGTTGTACATAAACTCTGAAGGCATGTTGTTTGGCGACTCCTTCAGTAGAAGGAAGATTTGCTAATTGAAAAGTTGCCTTTGGCGTTAATCGTTTAAAACACTCAGAACGATGTTCATTGAGAGTTCCTTCTTTCTTATTATTAAACAATAAAGAAATAATTTTGCACATATTATGAGTCACTTCTTCAGAAAGAGTAGTTTCTTCATAAAAATACATCCAATAATTGAAGGTGGTTTGGATTCGAATGAAAACTTTTCAGAAATTTGTTCTTCTCCTGTCTGTAGATCGAAGATGCTGTATCACAACCTGATACACCGTGAAGAAAAGCTACATATTTCGATAGGTGTAGATATTTAAAGCTATACCATACTATACCAGCGATCTACTTCTCGTGCTATTCCTTAAAAAAAAATATGTTCTGTGTACTGGGAACCAATTGCGTGAGAAGTACAATCAAATCAACATCTTCTCCAACTATAATTATATTGTTTTCTTTAGTCAGATTAAGTAAATCGGCATCTTCTTCTGCAATTATTATTATTGCGCCTTCCAGATTTTTTTAAAGTAAAAAAATTATCTCGGCTCCATGTGATCGTAGGAATTCAATTTTTCTTTAAATGCATCTGTTTTCATATAAGTCATTTCTATAAAAACAAAATTAAGAAATTTATTTAGAAAAAACGTGTAAAAAAATTGTGCAATTTTTTTTAAGTAATTTTTTTATCCTTAAAATTAAAAAAATCAATATACCTATTCGATGATATGAAAGTATAACTCTTACAGAAAAAAATAAACCCTGAATCGTTACTGTAGCATCATTCCCCGAGCAAGAGTAGCCAAATTGAGAAAGCATCTTTTTTGAGAAAACTTCATATATTTTGAAAAATAATCAATATTCATCAATTTTTCAAAAAAATACTTTTTTGGCTTGACATAGGCTACACAAGTTTGAATACCTCACAATTAACGAGTTATAGAAAACCCGATATTTCACGGTTTTTCCGATCTATCTCGAAAAGACTCAATGATATCGAAAAATTATAGGTATCTTAATTGATAGATCTTTTCAATACATACAATTTCATGATTTAATTCTTTTCGATCGGAGCTGTAGTTTTTCAGTTATCAGCAAAAAACCACTTTCCGCAACTTTGTCAATTTTTTAGGTTATGTTCGATAATCACGATCGAGTCGCATGAAATAGAAACTCATCCTGAATTTCAATTTCCTGTACACTCATATTTTTTGTTTTCGGATATTAATTTCTGCACATTTAACATTGGGCCGCTTCCTCGTTTCTTGGACTATCAAAAGAATATACCAAATACTTGACATTTTTTACTTTAGAATATTTCCTTGGGGTTTTAATGCAGTCAGCGTTGAGACCAATGGAGCAAAAACCTATCTTCCGTATCTCGCACAAACCTCTCAAAGACTTCTTAGTGTTATTCCCCAGTAAACACAAATCGATCTCAGAGATGTTAGTGGACCTCATTCACGTTCCACATCACAACTGTGAGTCGAGTTGCGACTATCTCCAGAACTTCTATTCACATTTTGATGCCAAATGTTACTCGTAGGTAGGTGGATGCGACTTTTATTTCAAATCTAAATCACATTGAGGTAACATTATAAACATAATGTGAAGCCGAGTGAACCATCAATTATTTCTCAATGTGAGGTACTTTTCGATGTCACATTCCGATTTGGAAGAAGCCGCCCTGAGAGCGATTTTCATGTTAATGAGAATTTAAACTGCTGAGTGCTGATGTGCTGATAGAAAAATATGTGTAATCAACACACTCATTCTTAACAAAAATAAGAGGGAATAGGCGACTGGAGTACTAGAGAGTGAAGACGGCTTTGATGCCATGTGTTCCTAGTCCGAATCTTTATAATTCACATGATCACATAACTCTGTATGGATATTTATTTACTCTGGTCCTGCGACTCCCCCGCGTTGAAACGGGTTCTAGGCCGCTCCACCTTGCGACAGAAGGAAAAAGCACTCCGAGTCTTCGAGTTTAGAGATCATTTAGAGCTTTGCTCGCGACTTGTGAAAGGTACATGTAGTTTATTCGGTAAGGAACGGAGGTTTATCAGCGAATAAATTTGACAGATGAGAGGGAAATAATAATTAGATGAATTCATTCATTATGATAGTAAAAATTGTTTCGATTTTTCGATATTGAAGTTGTTTTGAAATCTATCAATTTTATAGGGCTATCTATCACTCACATTGTTACTGAATGAAATATTGAATATATTAATGATTGATATGATAAATGGAATGTAAAATTATATAACTAGCAATAAGTACATACAGGAGTCGATTTTGGTGCGTACTACATCATTTGGAATCCAAACAGAAATATTTTAAATTGTTTCAGTTAGTCACAGTGTGTGCTGTTTTTTAAATATTTCGTTTATTATTAATTGGTAAGATTTTAATATATACATACAGTTTCGGAAACTTTTCATTTGGGGTATAGACATAAATCTACGTGAGCAACAAGGAACGCAATGATATAATAATACCACATAAATAAGAGAGAGGCACTACTGCGCGCCTCTCCTGTTACCTCACCGACAAATTAACAGCTCAGTCGATATCCCTTCCTCGAACATATAGCAAGCTATTCTTTACGCTCTCATAAAACCACCATACCCAAAATGAAAAATTTACGATACTGTGTATGTATATTTTCATATGGGTATCAATTCTTCCAAACATTTCCAAAATTGTGCAAAGTGGAACGCTTCGATTATTCATACAAAGAGTTATTTTGAAATGTTTCAAATATCCACCATTCATTTTGTTCGTTTGGAATGATTCCAAAAAGGTCGATTCAACATTTCTGAAACGTTTATGAAGTCTAACTGAATCAAATTTAAAATTTTGTTGGAAAATTCGGACACAAGAGGTTAGATTACTCCTTGTATATCAAACTGAAGTTCTTTTGTGATGTTCCATTTATTGACAATTCAGATTTTGAAATGTTTCAAAATGCAGTATGATTTAAAAAACAGATTGATATGTTTTGATAGCTTTGAATCATTCTGAGACATTTGAGAAATCTTGCTACCTTAACATTTCGATTATTCTCAGTTTGAAATGTTTCAATTATTCAAAATTTATATTAATATGAACTGTTTCTGAATATATCATAAACCTGTCTTGGAATGTTTCAGAAATATTTCTAAAAAAGGTTTCGATTGTCTACAACTACAGTACTTTTAAAATTTTTCCTAAAATTTTCATATTTCATGTACTGAGAAGATGAAGTTTACTTTATGAGCTTCTTGCATAATTATAGGCATGTGATTCAAAAATACATGTTCATCTGGAATTGTTGTAGTAAACAAAGGGCAGATAATTCGAATAAATGTTTTTGGTACTCTAAAATTATTAAATGAAGCCTGAATATTAAGATTCCATGTATCTGCAGATCTGCATCAATGCCACAAAGCAAATCTCATTTGTCAAAACACTTCGCACCAAACTTTCATACAGTGCGGCTACGTATTATTATGTATCGCTTTCATAATATTTAGTGATATGAATGCGACATCTCAAGGATGTTTGTGTTAACTGGGTCGTAAGGATGCAGCTGCAGCCGGTTGACGAAAAGAACAAACAATATGCTTTGCTGCCAATAATGTGACTATTCAATGCATACAAAACGAAAAACAGTACAGTCCAGTACAATATTCAACTAGTGTACAAACGGTTCGACGTACAAACATGAAAAAAAAAACCATTTCGAGGGTTTAACCGATTCTAATCATCAACTCATTTTTTTAATGAAAGGGGGTCAAGTATCACATCGTTGAAAAGATAATTCAATTCTCTTTACAACCATCTAAATTTTTTTGAATTTCGTTCATATTTTATTTGCTATTCAAATTCGAAATATAAAATATAAATGCGGATCTGAATACTACTCATACCTCGATAAATTTGAACGGTTTGATGTGGAACAATGAAACCAGAAATTTTTGAAAGGGTATTACCGATTCTACTTTTTGAGAGAAGAAACATTGCAATTACTCGATAGATGGCGCTGGGGACACATAAACTTAAAAATATCGAAAGGCACAAAAATCGAAGTAGGGAAAAAAATTGAAAAAATTAAAAAATATTCAGAAGGTTTTCTGCGAGACAGAAATGGTTCTTTCAGGTATGATTGTTTAGAAAGTTTCACAAACTGATATCCACATTAGTTATTTTTATTCAAACTAATGCGAATCACTTTTGCACCTTTGAGTTATGAGATTGAGATCCTAATCCACAGAAATTTTTGATTCAGTTATGAATGTGCTCGATAAGTCAGAGAGATTCACGAATTGTCAAGCACATTAGACTTAAAACAACCGAACTGAGAAGCACATTGTGAACAAATTATACCATTTGGTATACCTTGGCAGTAAAAGCGACGCCGACGTATTATTATGTATCGCTTTCATAATATTTAGTGATATGAATGCGACATCTCAAGGATGTTTGTGTTACTGGGTCGTAAGGATGCAGCTGCAGCCGGTTGACGAAAAGAACAAACAATATGCTTTGCTGCCAATAATGTGACTATTCAATGCATACAAAACGAAAAACAGTACAGTCCAGTACAATATTCAACTAGTATACAAATACAGGTGTTATAGGTCGTTAACATACAGGGTGATTCACTTCAAGAACATACCCCTTTTGTGCTACATAAAGGCAAGTCACCATGTATATTTCAATTCTAATTCAATATTTTAATATTAATTAATGATATAACTAGTTATTTGACTGACCCTAAAGTTCTCATGTATGGAGACGATACGTGCACATTATCAGACAGTAAAGAAACTGAACATTCTGAAAAGTTTGCTAACACACTAAATCACTCGGTAAATCATTATTATGCTGACACACAATTGGAGAGAAGAAAATCCATACTGGATTCATTTAAGGTACAACCAACAGAAAATTGGGCTGGAATTGTAAATATAGTTCAACTGTATTTGTTTCCTCGAAGATATTCACACATCATTTCTGAGATCCATTCGTATGGGATCAGCCTAAGAATAGCCCAATGGTTAATTCTGCCTGTCGTATAAGAGGCTGCCAAAGATGGTAGATGGTGTCCACCATCGCCCGGTGAAATACCGCGATATCGAATACATCTTGGCAAATCTAGCAATGCAGGACGATAAACTTATGAGATGCGCGAATTATAATGAGAAATTATTCGGACGATAAAGTTTTCCGGGAGCTTTGAAAATGGGTAATTCCATAGATTTTGATGTACTCTTTTCGAATTTCAACTTTGTTTGCCGCTCGCGCGGATATATTGAAAAGATGGCGTCTTTCAGCAGTTTTTTGTCGATATCTCATTTCTGACTCATTCAACGATGAAAACATTCATATACACAATTACATTTTTTTAAATTTATTTTCATAAAACTTTTTTCGTGAAATCAATAGTTTCGGCGTGCGAGCGCCGCAAAGTGTAACTTAAGACGCGTTTTCGCTGAATAACTCGTTTCCACACCACCTTGAGTTAGAGTAAGCGGAGCGTTTTTTACAACGTGGTTTCCCCAGTAGGCCTAATCGACATACAATTCCTAATTGGGAAATTTAGCGCAATCTTCGTCGTAACTAAAATTTTTTCGATATCATCTGCGATGCGATCATCAAATTCATCGTCAGCTTCTTCGTTTTCGATTTCATCACATAGTTATTCGAAAACAGTCTCCGTTTCTTCTTCTTTATCGCTATCGTGTGATATATTTTGTGAATTATCACAAGCGCCACCAGTACAATTAGTGCATATAACGGAGCATTTCAACCCGGCTTTTCTGCATCCACAGGCTTTTTGACGTCCTTTTTTGCATTTGCAAGAAATAAGTTTCAGAAAGTATCCTGGAGCTGGGGGTGCAGTGTCATAACATGAATCAATCCATTCTTGTTTCTCTTCCATCCCCATTGCTCTGCAATTTTTTCATTCCCTAACCACTGCTGAATCTGGTGATAGGATTGAAAGTAATGTTGTCTTGCTGCTGCTTCTGTTGGAGGTAGCAACGCAATATTAAATTTACT